>LZPO01117297.1:74810-96329 GCA_001675575.1 Neotoma lepida
AGAAGCAGAAGCAGAAGCAGCAGCCACCACCTAGCCTTCCACTCCATCATACACAGCTCTGCTGACTCCTTGAGTTTGCACTCCTATTACAGTGGCTTTATCCCCAGACACACACTAGGACCTCTTGTGCTAAGCAGCCAGCAGTGGTATAGGAACCAGCACAGAGGCCATCATTTTGAACAGCCTTCCCCTTGGCCCTACTTTGCTTTTCTCCTCACTGAGATGCAACAAAACTCTTCTGTGTTTCACTCAGGTACAACCAGTGGTGTGTTCCACCTTGCCTAAGCTAAGTCCTTTGGAAATGAAGCAAGCATCTGTACCATACCTGCTTCTGGAAGCAAGAAGTGAGACAGAGGAGAGGGAGCTATCCTGTCAACATGAGGTGACGGTGTGCTACATTTCCTGGGTCATCCACTGGTGGCTACCTTTAAAAGCAGAACTGCACTCAAGGTGAACCCAGCTCCTTCCCCTTCTGTGGGGCTCCTCAGGAAAGCTGGAAGCCTAGAAAGAGCTGGTGTGAGAGGCAAAGCATTAAATGTGAGGATTCCAAATCCTTTCAGCCCTGGCAACAGCCATGTCAGCTCGTGCTAACCAGTCAGGGAAAGAAGATGATTTATTATGAGCTGTTGCAGAATATATTATGCATGGTAGAGGCATGGAAAGGTCTTTGATATGTATCTGAAAGAGCTTCAGACCCATAAAAGAGATAAATTTTGTACGAAGAGTGTCACTGAGAGGCCCGGAAGAATCTCCAACATATCTTCATATCTCAGGGAATAACGCAGGGCTGCTCCAGGCACACAATCAGGGTATTAATTTCACTTAAAGAGGCCGTCATTAGCATATTGATGCACCAACTTCCCATTATGAGCCTCTTATGCTGTTGGAAAGCAGAAAAGACTTCGTGGTCAAGGCCTGCAAGACATGTTTTCTTGACTGATAGTTTCATCTGCTGATCCAGTCTCAGGTTCTTCCCTTCTCAGCCTCCCAAGCCACAGTTTGAGCACAGCCAACCGCTTCTGGCTTTTCTCCTTACTGCCAGCCTCAGCCTCCCAAGCCACGGTTTGAGCACAGCCAACCGCTTCTGGCTTTTCTCCTTACTGCCAGCTTCTTCCAGACCTCTGAGAACTCTGCTCCAGTAGCCATGGGCATGAGTGTGTTTCCTTCAGTTTTGTCTTGTAGCCATAGACATGAGTGTGTTTCTTTTAGATTAGGCCCCATCTCCAGGCTTGTTCCAGAATTTGCACACTATCTGTCTGCATCTGTCCAGTATTCTTCCTCCAGCCAGGTTGCAGGTAAGAGCTCTCCCAGAGCCAGGCACCATTCTCTGGCACACAGCCAGTTACTACACCAACAAAATATTTGTCAAGAATGCTTCTTGTTGAATTATGGTTTCCGGCTTCAGGCGGCTGCTGCCTGTTTAAATTAGGCTGCACCTAATTATGGTTTTATTTGCTTTTATAAAGAGATATCCAAGTGTGCAGAGACTTGTATACAAAACAATAATAACAATAATAGCAATGATAACAGTAAAGTGTCTCTCTAAACAGCTGCAATTAAGGCATCCGTTGTTAATTGCATTAATTAACTTCTCCCATGAAGCAGCTGGTGAGGTTTCCACAACAGGGAGAAGAGAAGGATGATTCCCACAAGCCCTGGGTGAGCAGCCTGCTGTTGAGCACAGCCCCTGGACTGNCAGCTTCCTACACTTTCCAATGCATTTCCACTAAGCTGCCAGTCACTCAGGGATGGGGACATCACTGCCTCCATCAGGATAAGAACTCCCATATGGCCAAAGCTCCTACTGGCTATAAAGCCTGGCAGGATGACTGAAGCTCATTAAGAAATGAGAACCANACCTATAAGATGCCAATCACAGAAACAGCAACAGTATCATGAGGACACTGATTCAGCCTTGTACTTAGGTCTCCAATGCTAGCAGAGTCCATGGAGCAGGTTGTTCCCACCTTGCCCAAGGAGTAGAGGCTTTGGTGAGATAGGATGCTCACACACCTGCCGCTTACCCAAAGCATTTTGCAGAGATGCACAGATATTATCACATCCTCACAAGTTCTGGAATATCCAGCTCACTGTGATGGTCTTGGTTCAAAATCTNGGAAAACAGCATGGCAAGGAGCCNCTTGCCCTTTCTAAAGGCATAGGCATCAGTCTCCTGCCCATGATCTGTAAACCACTGAGGATATGGCCACTGCATCCAAATTGAAAGAGAGAGCGAGATCATATGGGTCACTTTTACTTCGTTATTGGTATGTCGTGGACCCACAATGCATCACTCAGCTTCACAGATGCCCGTCTTTCTCTCAGATGATGAGCCTGCAGCCATCCCATGATTTAAAGCAAATATACAATGGAACACTATTAAGCTCTAAAGAAAAACAGTCACAAAATCTGCAAGAAAATGGATGGATTTTGAATGTATAATATTAAGTGTGGTCATAATTCTTAGAAAGAAAAAAAAACACATGGTCTCCCTCATATTCAAACCTAGCTAATAATCTATGCATATATTGGCTACAGTATAACATGTAGGAAAAAAGAGCAAGAAAGGTTAAACATTAGGGGATGGGGAAAGAGTGAATGTAGTTAATGGCTATGAATTANGTAGGAGGATATAAAGATAATTGTTTTTTAGTTCTAACTCTCTCAAGGATTTTTTGGGTTTGGTAGTAAAAATATGTGCATAAAATACATTCAACAGAGTAAGTGTAAAATCCAGTGTGACGCTCCACGGCTGCAGAATGCCTGTCCTACAATATTAAGATGGGAAGACTTTGCGTTCATTAATATTAGTGTCTTAGGGTTTCTGTTGCTGTGAAGAGACACCATGACCATGACAACACCTATAAAGGAAAAACATTTAATTGGGGTGGCTTACAGTTTCAGAGTTTTAGTCCATTATCATCATAGTACAACATGGTGGCATGCAGGCAGNCACAGTGCTGGAGAAGGAGCTGAGAGTCCTACATCTTGACCCACACACAACAGGAAGTGGTCTGAAACACTGGGTGTTGCTTGAGCATAAATGAGACCTCAAAGCCCGTCCCCACAGTGACACACTTCCTCCAACAAGGCCACACNTCCTAATAGTGCCGTTCCCTGTGAGNTTATGGGGGCCAATCACATTCAAACTACCACAATTAGTGTGCGGTCTTTTNTATTTCCAAGGTTCTTTTTTTTATTTAACAAAGTTAATTTAGAAGAGGAGGAGGAAGCAGAAATTTGTTTCTGACTAATGCCATGNGAATTTCCCATCCTGCTCTAGTGGGCTGGTAAGTTCTCCTGCTCAGGTGAAATAAACTCAGCCACATCAAGCCACACTCTCAAGCCTCAAGGGTACAAGCTTTGGAGTGAACTGAGTGGAGATCAAATCACAGCTGATGGCCTCAGTCTCCTCACCTATAAAACACTGAGCAGCACAGCCCCAACCCCTCCAGATCCCTGAAAGGGTTAAGTCAGTGAGACCCTGCACATAGGAAGCTCCTAGGCCCACACCTGGTCCACAGTGACTATAAAGTACACGTTGTTATTCCCAAAATATGTGAAGTTTAAGTGCAATTCATCAAGTACTCTTGCCATTTAGAAGACACTGTAACTCTTAAAAGCGCCTTAGTGCTGATCTTTGAAATCTCTTTTGCTCTCAGCTCGCATCCCCAGCTTCATAAAAAGTGTTCTTCCTCGTGTCCCCAACGCCTCAGGTCACATTGCTTGTCCATATAAAAACCATTCGAGAATCATTATAACCCAAGCAGATTTCAGACAGTGGCACATCCCTTTGGAAGGGTCCTGAGGANGCCACAGAGAAGTGCCCCAAAGCCTTGTTCTCTTCCTGGGGTCAAAGATCCACCTGCGATAATTAGCCAGCTTGGTTCCCGACCCAGCCGTGTTGGTGTTTCCACAAGACAAGACAATCCCCTTTGACATGCCACAGGAAAAAGTGTCACTGACTTCTGCTCCCTAGTTGTAAAGCCACCTCTGTGAGCTCCGCAGAAAACTCCACTCATTAGCTGATTTCCACAGAAAATGATGCCTCAAAAGGCTGTTGACAACCTCGGTAGTCATGGTGTGAACTTATCTTTATCTTTCATTACCCAGCTTTTATTAGAGAAAGAAAAATAGAGGCCTTTGTTTTCATGGACATAACCACCCAGAAAGCTTTCATACCGAGAGGCACAAGAAGAAGACAAAACCCAAATGTACTTATTACAAGATGGTTGATACACTTGAAAGCACTATGGCAGTCACCCTGCTCCCTGTGTGAAGTCACATTTTCCTCATTATTGCCATCAGCCAGTCTCTATTAGCTATAGGAGAGAGTTATACAGTCCCAGGTTAAAGAAAAAATAGCATATATTCATTGAATGTCAATCTTATATCATCCTGCTCTGACCAACACATGATCCATCTGTCCAAACACTCAGTTCTTTTCCTAAGGCAGAAATTTATTTATATTTATATTTATATTTATATTTATATTTATATTTATATTTATATTTATGAGACAGAGCTGAGTGTGGTGTCATATGCCTGTAATACTAGCACTCAGGAGGCTAAGGCAGGAGGATATCTAATTTGAGACAACCCTGGTTACACAGGAAGTCCAAGGCCAGCCTACTCTTTATAACAAGACTTTTTTAGAAGCAGTGGAGAGGAAGGAAGAGAGAAGGGGAGGAAAAGGAGGGAAGAGAAAGGGGAATGAGAAGAGAGGGGAGAGGGAGAAGGGGAGGGGAAGGGAGAGGGAAAAGGGAAGAGGAAAGGAGAGAGAAGGACAGACAGACAATTTTGGCAAATATGGAAATTGACACAAACAGGAGAAAACTGAACAGATAGGTAGATTGCCTGAGCCAGCACCCAGCTTCTCACCTATATTCAAGTCAGCAAGACTGTCTAATAATGTAGCAGGCATATGCCCAGTTTGCTTCTGTTTTATGGCTGATGCAGTGTTTAGGGTCTTTTATTTTAATTAACCATCTAAATTTGTAAAGGCCACATGTTTCAGAGAAAAATATGGATTTGTAGCTTTCTCATCAAAAATCAAACTAGAATCCCAGTAATGTCATCAAAGGATGATGAGTGGTGAGGGTTATGTTGAGGCCCCCTACAGGCTTGCAGTTCCAAACAAGAATTAGCCTCTGGGAGGGACTGCTGTCCCATCAAGCCACCACCTGACTTCCCACACCCTGCCTGGCCTTTAGAGACAATCACACTGGAAAGCTGGGAGCCCAGTGAATAGTTTATTGAGAAAACACAGCATGTTAAGTAGCAAACACTGAAATCCTCATTCACTGTGTATTCTACAATTGTGAATTCTGATATTCATTTAAATGTATTTATATTTATAACCACCTAGTCAATGCACTCAGGATTTCCACAGTAGCTCAAACACATACATAGAGGAACAAAAATCTTCAGCCCCCAGCTCATCTGAGAGTGAAGAAAGCAGTTCTGACCTCTTGGTCCAGATCTCACTTCCNACTGAGCATCCTTTCCATGGTCTCGTTACAGTAGGTCACAGTTTTTCCATTTTTATGGGGGTATTTGATGACCAAAATGGTCCCAATCATAGATCCAAGGGCTACCTAGTGTTCCTAAACACAAGGCAGCTGTACATCACAGAAAAACTGTGTTAGATGCACCTTGCTTAGCATGGCTTACAGCACTGTCAGTCATGAGTACAATGCTAATGAGTCAACAGGATATGTGGCTTGAGGCATCTTTCAACCACAACATCCATAACAGGACTCATGTGTTGATAGGATGACAACATGAGGTACTGGTGGTGTTTCTCCCTTTGGAGCATGGCTTCCATATTTGCTGAGATTAAGGCTATGCTGCAAACGAGATGCTGCTGGTTAACATCTGGAACAGGAAACAGTGATTGTCCCGTGTGATTTCAGAGATGTCAAGCTGCAGGGCTGAGTCAAGAAAAGAATTACGGAGATGAATTCTCATCACACAAAAAGAAATAGAGAGGTTCCAACTTTTAGGTCAACTATGAGGCTACCCT
Organism: Neotoma lepida; assembly: GCA_001675575.1. Classification (NCBI taxonomy): domain Eukaryota; kingdom Metazoa; phylum Chordata; class Mammalia; order Rodentia; family Cricetidae; genus Neotoma; species Neotoma lepida. The sequence continues at coordinate 80,836 of LZPO01117297.1, forward strand.
GACCTTCNGGTGAGCCCCCCTTGTACTGTCCTGTGTGTGCTAGCATTCTACTGCATCTGAGCTCACTCAAACCCTCCTTCATCTTTACCTATACCCCACCTTCCTATGGACAGTGTCTCAAGAGCCAGGTCTTCGCAGTAATTTACAGACGTCCTAGAACTGCCTGGGAGGAACTTGGTGTGGGGTGAATGATGGGCAGAATTGGTGGCCTGCCCACTGGCAAAATAGATGGCTTTACATCACATTAGAATGGAGTCCTTGAGCCCTGTGGCCCAAAGCCAAATTCTAGTCCTCCATGGGTCATTTCTTTTTGTTTTTTTCAATATTTAAGATGGTGACTGTAGTTGGAAGTTTTCCTGTGTCCTGCCCAGTCCCGCAGCCACTCAGACCCAAATAAACATACAGAGGCTTATATCAATTATGAACTGGATAGCCATGGCCTATGGCTCAAGTTTCTTGCTAGCTAGCTCTTATAACTAAACTCAGCCCATTTCTATTAATCTATATGTCACCACGTGTTCCGTGGCATTACCTGTGTGCCATTACATGCTGCTCCCTGGATGGCGGGATGGCGTCTCCTCTGCCTCTGCTTTTCTTCTTCCTGTTTCTCCCTTGAATTTCCCGCCTAGCTATAACCTGACTCACCATAGGCCAGAGCGGCTTCTTTATTAACCAATCATAGCAATACATATTCACAGCATACAGAAAGACATCCCACAGCACTTCCCCTTTTCTGTCTAATCAAAAAGGAAAGTTTTAACTTTAACATGTAAAATTACATATAACAGTTATCAAGCAAGAATTACAGTTATAATATCTAGTCTATTTGTATTTTGCAAAATTAAAGAAAATATTTTATCATATATCCTATATTTGTGAGTCTAAAGTTTACATATCTAACTTATCTTTTATCATGACCAAGGAAAACTATAACTATCTAGTCTTCAACTATATCAAAGACCCCAGAAGGATATATTACCTAAGTAAACAGGAAGTGCATTGTAAGCAACTTCCAAAATTCTGGAAATGACAGAGACAGCTGCCTGCCTGGACAGTCATCCAAAGTTCCTCTATAACATTGGGGCATCCACCTTCANTCAATAGGCCTAGAGTCTTTTAGTTGATTCTCCCTGTGTCCTGTAGAATATTTGGCAGTCTCCTTTGCAAAGCAGGAACCTGAAGAACCATTTTGCCTTGCAAAGTCCAGTGGTNACCTTCCTATGGGTCCTGCATGTCCAGTTTATATAACATATTATCAGCAGTCCAGGCAAGAGCAGTCTCTTGCCCAAATGGCTATTTTTTCCAAGAAGATGATAAATTCCATATGGAGTGTCTTCGATGCCCATCTTTCTCTTTGAAGTAAATCAGTGCTGCCAGGAGCAGGTGTGTCTCACTGTCCATAAGTCTTCAGTTTTTAAAACATTTTAAATGCCATATTCAGTAGGTCTTTGAAGTGTTTGAAGATTACCTAAGTGAAACATATCTATGTATACCTAGAAAACATAACTATAAGTTTGACTATCATAGAAGACTAATTATTAGTCTGTATTTCTTAATTATCCATTATAATTTAAATGAGTTACATAAACATAATACCTTAAACAAGAGTAGAAATATATATACAGTATAACAAAATTAACTTTAAATTTGTAATAAACTAAAATCTATAGCAATGTAAAACATTTTAAACAAGTTGTTGCTCTTTAAAAGTAGGTTCAATAATCTACCCTTTTATCCTAACATATCTATATTAACCCCTTTTCATTTTTATGAAGAGATTGTATTTATAATCAACCCACTTTAAATAAAAATAAATATTTATAAACAATATTTTGGGAATTTGGGTGTAGCTTTTCATAGTACTTCCTGCTGGATGGGGGTGCTGGCAATCTTATGGGGATCCTAAGAAAATTAAGAATTATGAGCAAGTCCTAACTGGAATAGTCTGTGAGACTGCAATGTTTTAGCCAGTTGCCTTGAAGCCATTCTGGATGTTGGATCATCTGGGCCATGGTGTCATCGGAGATGGGGGTCTTAGCTGATCAAACCATATTAGCCTGGAAGTAATCCACAGGTTCTCATCTTCTGTGGAAACAAAAGCAGAACTTCTTTTCCAAAGAAACATATCCTTAGACACAAAATTGGAAGTCAAGATACCTTTAAAATATTGGTTTAACTGAGTAGCCTTTACAATAAAATGTCTTTCTGCAGTTAAAAATCCCAGAGACATTATAATCCAGACTCTGTGTGTGATTTCCATTTTGACATGGCTTATTTTTTATATTACTTTTGCTGTCTCTTTAAAAGACTTTATTTTTTAAAATTATTTCTTTATATAACTGACTATCCTCCTTTTCCTCTCTTCCAAGCCTACGTATATTTTTACACATAATGTAAATCATTTAGAATCTTATTTCATCTGAATCTGTCTCATTGTGAATCTATAATCCTTCTCTGACAAAGAGAGATTTTAAACTGCTAAACTGCATGTTTAGGACTGAAGCAGCAGCCTTGGCTGCTGACTCTGCCCATTTCAGCTTCCCAACATGGTGGAGGTAATTCACCTCCAGCTCTGGGAGCCATGCTCTCTGCTGACTCTGGGAGGCAGTAGGTCCATGCCTCCATCCAGTAGTATGTAGCCCAGAGAACTTTTTTTTTCTGTACTAGCAAAAGCTAAATCCACCATGCAGTGTACTGCACAGCTTGAACACACCTCTGTGTACCAGGGCACGAATCTGCCATGCTGCATTCAAGCCCATACTCCGTGAACCCACCATACCGTAGCTCAAGTCCGCACACCACGGAGTCTCAGTACCTAGGTGTCTCTATATCTCAGCCCTCATGAGACGTGAAGTAGAAAGCTGTTCTTAGCTCAATTTTAGAATTTCTTTTTAAGTTCTCTCAAGTTTTCGATGGGAAGTCGAGCCAACATATTGGGCGCCATTTGTAGTTGGCAGTTTTCCTGTGTCCTGCCCAGTCCTGCAGCCGCTCAGACCCAAATAAACATACAGACTGTCTCTTATACACATCTAGATGTGTATAAGAGACAGGCCTATGGCTCAAGTTTCTTGCTAGCTAGCTCTTATAACTAAACTCAGCCCATTTCTATTAATCTATATGTCACCATGTGTTCCGTGGCTTTACCTGTGAGCCATTACATGCTGCTCCCTGAATGATGGGATGGCGTCTCCTCTGCCTCTGCCTTTCTTCTTCCTATTTCTCTCTTGGATTTCTTGCCTGACTATATCCTGACTCACCATAGGCCAGAGCNGCTTCTTTATTAACCAATCATAGCAATACATATTCACAGCATACAGAAAGACATCCACAGCAGGTGACCATACCTTCTTGGGTGGAAAGTTGCAGAGATTCAATGACGTTCCAAATCATCTTCAGGTGTCACTAAGGAAAAGCTCAGTTGTGATAGTTGTGCCTTCAGTAACTTAACAAGCTCAGAACCCTCAGCTTTAGCAAGTAGCCAAAGGCTTACCAATGAGCAGAAATAAGCCTGGCCTGGGTGTATGCTATGCAGAGAGCAGGATCTCTGTGCATGCTGGCCACCTCCAGCCACTACCTGTTGCATCTCTCCTCACCAGCCAGGAGGTAATTATTTGAGCTACCTGGGTTTCTTGTTTTGGTTTTGGTTTGTTCTTAACCACCAACCAAGAATTGAAACCAAATAGATCATCAGTTTTCTTTGTCTCCATTCCAAATGTGATGANACTTTATCCTTGGAGCCAATGGACACTTTGATATTGAAGACTCATTAACCAAATGCTCGGAGCCAGGGGTGGTCAGACTTGAGACTTTAGAGTATTTGCATAGATATCATGAAATAAAGGTACAGCTACACAGAGCTTGAAGGTAACTTTACATAAGATTTTTAGTTCAGACCTGTTCTGGTGATGACCCATCTGTGAGATTGGAGTGAAAATCTCCACCATGGCTTCAAGTCAGGGGCAAAAGCTATGATTTTGGAACATTGTGGACTTTGGATTTTCGAATTAAGGATACTCTGATTGTATACATAAAGATTCTGGAAACAATATTCAGTACAGGTATATAGCAGGGATCTGTTTCAGTGTTGATTTTCTTTAAGATATACTGAGATTTAATGATCAAAATGTTAAGAGAAATGAAGAGACACAGGGAAGTGCTGGCTGGTGTGTTCCCTGGCTACAAGGCCAGGCATTTATTGTTCAGGATACAGGTACTGTGGTGGGCTTTGGGACAACAAAGTTGCCCAGACAAGGTGTTACACTCTCCATGGTTGTGAAAGGGGAAGACAGAAGAGAGTCTGGTTACCCAGCAGAAGGTGTCAGGTGCCAACAAGAGGCACAGGCACATTTGGGGCTGTTCATTGGACTGAAAGCAGCTCTGTTTCTGCATCTGGGTCTAAGCCAGGCATTCCAAGCAGAGAGGCCTTGTACAAACACGAACCAACACCAGATAAGTGCTGGATATGTTTAGCACCATGGGTTCAGGTCAGTTGTTCGATGAACAGACCATGCAAGGAGGTGAGAAAAGATCATGTGGCCCACAGGCTGGAGGACAGAGCACCAGCGACACCAAAGAAGGACAGCATCCCTGCTCCTGCAGTGTTCTGTGCAGCCAAATAATCTTCCTCCACAATGGGAGGGGCACCATAGCAGAGAAGGAAGATAAGAAGAGAACTCGACAAATGTGAGGCTGGAGAGATGGCTCAGCAGTTAAGAGCACTGGCTGCTCCTCCANAGGATCCAGGTTCAATTCCCAGCANCCACATGGCAGCTCACAGCTCCATGTCTGTCTGTAACTCCAGTTCCAGGGGATCCATGGCACCAGGCATGCATGTGGTGCACATGTCTGTGCATGTAGGCCAAATACCCATGCACATAAATTTAATAGTTTAATTAATTTAAGATAATTAAATCTGAAGAAGAGGAGAAGGAAGAGGAGGAGGAGAATGTGAAGTTGGCAACACATAACCAAAGTGAAGCTAGCCTGGTGGGCAGGGCGTGAGAAAAGCAGTACTTCTCCAAAATCCACCACAGCACCTAAGGGCCCTCAAACCCAAAGTTAGAGTTGCTTCTAGCATTGGTTGAGGAAGCCCTCAGTCTGGGAGACAACACAGCATATGAGGTTCCTTGTTGGTATTTAGCTGAAGTTGTACTACCAAAAACAATGTCTTAAAATAACCCTCAGAGTTTCCATATCTTCACTTACCTCACTGGTAAATAACATAATATGCAGTGCCTCCAGTGTTAGAGGTGAAACCTACCACGTCAGTAGAGACTGGCAAGGCATGTAGAAGGGACCTGAAATTGAGCTAGTAATTCTGCTACTGGGGAATTCCTATATTGGAGATTCATTTGCTTTCTTGCTCACATATAAAGGATCTTAAGTAGCGTATAAAAGGACCAGTAATATCAATGGCCTCCATGAAGAACTGTGTAGCTGGAAGACAGAAAAGGAGGGATGAAGTCCTCACTTATACCCCTTCATTGTTTAAATTTTGAGCAAGATAAAAGTATTGTTTATTCTTCCAAATTAAAAATCAAAATAAAAACTCCAGAGCCAGAATAAGACAATAGGTAAAGACATTTCCCAACTTATTCCCCACAACCTGGTCCTGAGTTTATAAAGTGTCCTGTTTCTAACATTTCCCATTTTCACAAGACTTTACACTTCCACCTTGAGCTTCTGGCTTGAAGGGAAGATGAGTAGGTCTTTGTGACTGTTCTAGAGGAAAAACTCCCACGTGTGAACAATGTTACATGTGTAAGGAGTTCTCATGANGAGGAAATAATGAAAACAACCAAAACTTCCCTCTGGTGGAAGACAAATCAAATGAATCCGCTGTGTTGGTTATTCTTATTAATGACACAAACAAGCCACCTGGGAAGAAGAAGCCTCAGTGGAAAAATTGCCTCCATCAGACTGGCCTGTGGGCAGATCTGTGGGGCATTTTAATTAATGATTAATGTGGGAAGGCCTAGCCCACTATAGATGGTGCCACCCCTGGGCAAGTGGTCCTGGGTTTTATAAGAAAGCAGGCTGAGCAAGCCATGGGGAGCAAGTCAGCAAGCAGCATCCTCCATGGCCTCTGCTTCAGTTCCTGCCTCCTGGTCCCCGCCTTGAGTTCTTGTTTTGGCTTTCTTGATGGATTATGACCTTTAAACTCAAATAAACCCTTTCTTCTTTACAAGTTGTTTTTGTCAGTGTTTATCACAATAACAGAAAGCAAGCTTGCTCATTTACCCTCTGCCCAACTAAGACAATTGGATCCCTTTTATATATTAAAACATTGTATCTGTTACTATACATAACAAATATAAATGCATTGCAAATATAAATATGTAGTCTATATAAAACATATAATACAGAAATTGATTAATCTGATATATTTATAACATCATGGCTATATAATTAAATCTCATTGAATAAATATGTATTTTATGTAACATTTTAAATTTGCAAACATTTATGTATATAATATAGCCAGGCATGATGGCATACACCCTTAATCCCAGTGCTCAGGAGGCAGAGGCAGACAGATCTCTGAGTTTAAGGCCAGCCTTGCCTATGTAGCAAGTTCCATGCCAGCCAGGGCTACATAGAGAGACCTTGTCTCAATATATATAGTATATACATACACAAAAAAATTCATTTTATGATTACATATAAGACACATTTCATGTGTGTGGAACATGTATGTGTCTATATATCTACATTTCTATCTGCACATACAGAAATAAATACTTATGTAATATATACATTGGTCATTTGCAAACGCATAGAAAAGTTGTGGAAACATCCTGTAGTCAGGTAGTAAGACCGACAAAAGACAAGCAAAGGCAGGGCCACTTGATGTTANAAATTGCAGCACTCTCTTGGCGCCTGCACGACAGGTGTCTGCCGCTAGAGGGCGCAGGAGATTGATAAATCGCTCCCCTGGGAGGATGGTGGTCCCTGGCTCCAATGGGTCAGTGACCCCTACCAGCGGAACACCCAACTCTGGGTTGTGCGAGGGTGAAGCCTGCAGCACCAGTGGGCCCCTCTCGGCTATTGGGAACCTGTGTCACTAATCTGACCTCTGTCCCTGAGCTTCACGTCTGCAGATGCTGTTTCAGGGCAGAACACAGAGGCAGCCAGTGAATCGAGGCACTGAGCCTGGTTATGTTGTTTTATGAAGAAGATGCCCTGAGAAATTCGTGTGGGCAGTTATGTGTCCTCAGTGACAGTAGAGGAAAGGCAACTGGAAGAAAAGGACTGGATTTCTGAAGAGCCCCAAGTTGAGCCTGAAATGCAGGCTAGTAACACTGTCTCTGGTCACCTGCTCTAGCCCCTGATATCTGGCCTGAGGTANATCCTGTCTCTGGAGACATGTGCCCACTATTTTCCCTATTTNGTGCGTTGTGTTCACTTTTGTTTCTCCTTTATATTACAGAGGGGAAACTTTTTAAGGATGAGAATAAGTTTTTTTTGTTTNGGTTTGGTTTTTCGAGACAGGGTTTCTCTGTGTTTGGAGCCTATCCTGGAGACCAGGCTGGCCTCGAACTCACAGAGATCCGCCTGTCTCTGCCTCCCGAGTGCTGGGATTAAAGGCGTGCGCCATCACTGCCCGGCTGAGAATAAGTTTATAGTCTCTGTGAACTTCATTTCAAGGTAAGAAAACAATTATTACAAAATGTGTTGTCTCCTATGTGATTCTGAGCCACACATAGTGACATCCTTGGTGTTCCAGCTACCCAGAAAACTGAGGCTGGAGATGGCTTGAGCCTAGAAGTCCCAANCCAGCATGAAAAATACAGCAAGTTGTAGTCTTTTTAAAAAAAGAAAAGAAAAGAAAAAAAGATATTCTGCTGACTGGAACTCTGGTCGTCATTGCTCCTAATACAGTTTCCTGCTGGAGCAGGGGTTCTTCCTCTGGGCTGACCTGGGTCACCCGGCAAGTTCTAAACACTCTGCAGCCTGAGGCCACAAAGACTGTTAGAACTGGTCTGGGCTGTAGTCAGGGAATGGGCACAGTTGGTTCTGATGAAGCCACTGTTGAGAACTGTCCTCTAGAGACCTGCAAGTGAGCACCCCATGTTCTGTGGNACCCCCATGTTTCGTGGCACTCCATATACAGCATAGACTCCAATCACATCAGAAACTGCCTGCATTAGAGTCTCTGAGACCCTGGTGTCTGCATTCCATCCCCACTGGTTCACTTGCAAAGATGTAGGAGAAATGACCTTTTCATCACTTTTCCCAGAAATCCAAATTTCAGATTTTTTTTTTTAAGAAAAAAGGTTTCACTGTCTACAAAGTTATTTCTGAGTCATTTTTTCAAAAAGTCTCCCCGTGTTATTTTGTTTTTGAGACAGGGTCTCACTCTGCAGTCCAGGCTGGCGTTGGCTGACTCCTGATTNTCCTGCCTCAGCTTCTGCTGGGCTGCGATTAAAAGCCAGATTCCCACATCGAGGACACCTGTAGTAGAAGATTAGCAGTAACTGTTCCAGATGTGCCCAACAGAGGCAGCGGTTTGTAGNTTTGCTGCACTTCATAACTTGCCCGTGTTTATGGGATAGAGGGCAAGTTTTGTTCTGTGTACACATTGGACATACTGAAGTCAGATAATTAGCANTCTATCATTTTATGTAGTGAATACATTCAAAATCCCCTCTTCTAACTGCTTTGAGACACACCATATACCACAGTTAACTGTGTTCCCCTTCCTGTGTCCTGGAACACTGAAACTTACTCCATCCACTGAACTACCGAATTGTGTCCTGGGAGCTGCACTTTCAAAAGGCCACCAGGTAATAATATTTCATATGCTAAAGTTTTGGCATGACTGATTTCTTATACAAACAAGTACATCTGACTCACAACCTGAATTTTGAAAACAAATTATTCCATAAGGTTACATAAGACCATTTTCACAAAAGTATGTAATAACTTTGAGCATATTGCCCGCCCTCTGTGCCCCACTATCCTCCTCCTTCTCCCCCTATCCCCCCAACTAGTCCCCAGACAGTTTCATTTCTAGTTTCAGGTCACTAATACCTATGTGGATTTCTGTNCCTATGAAGTGTGGCACTCACAGAAGAAAGCATACAATGTTTGTATTTCTGAGATTGCCTTATTTGTTGACTTACCAGAGAAGTGTCCCCAGTTAATTTGTGATTCAGTCCCTGCTTTTCATTTTCTTACCAAACATGTGCATCTTTCCAAGTCTAACAACCTGCAAGGCTCTCAGCCTCCTCNGTGGAGACACTGGGCTCCAGATAAGCCTGTGATCAGGGTGCCTCCTGCTGTGTTGATCTAGCCCTCTGTTCTGCAAAAGAAAGCTCCTGGGCCTCTCACACCAGCTCACTCTTTCTGAACAACAGCACCAGCCCTGGATTTGGCCAAAGCCCTCACAAGACGATGGAGTTCCCTGCCCCTCCAGCCAGCTCTCCTTGTCCTCCCACCCAGGAAGGCTCAGCCCTTTGGCACAGAAGCAGTAGAGGCCATTCATGCTTTAGTGACGCCAGCTTCCTCAGAATCCATTCTGCTCCCTCGGCATCTGACACCCCTACAATGGCAGAACTGCAGGGGAGAAAGGGTGACTGCCAAGCAAGGCAGAGTGCCAGGTCTTGTCCAGGCATACCCAAAGAGGGCCATCTCCAGTGCCCTGGCATTGCGAGGTCCTATTTTAGACTCTNAGCGGATTTTGCAAGCAGAATTAACAACTGATTGACATATTAATGTAAATATAGGAAATCACACATTGTATTATTGAAATGTTGAATTTATAATGTAAACGTACTATACAGATGTAAGCATATGTGTGTNCCATCTCTCTAAAGGTGTAGCTCCAATTCTACATTATATAACCATGTCTCCATGAATGGACAGCCTGGCACACCAGCTCAACAACTGCTCAAATAAATGAGCCCAGCTTCTGTGCTGCCTGCTGCACACCACATTCTTAACATATCTCACTGAATTTCTGCAGCAAAGCCAAAAGGTAAGTCTCATCCCCAGGGCTCCATTAGCCTATCCAAGAAATGGGTACCAAAGAATCAACACCAACACCATGTGTGGCTGGAATGAGGCATTGATGCGAAGATTTCCCAGAGTGTCTGTCAACTGCGCAACTCAGACGGGGAAACACTGGTGATAACCTGTGTGGGCCAGAACTAGACTTCAGGCCACCTGGGACTTGCTTTTTTTTTCCCCAAAAAAGCAAGTCACCTTGATTCCTTCCAGGTGGTGCTTGACATGTGACAGCCTCAGAGCTCACAGTTGGGCTCCGATTGCCCCCAGCAGGTGTAGCTGATTTTATTTTATTTCCTCGTGTCTGTGCAACACGAAAGAGGTACCATGAAGATGGGCTTCAGTGTTGCTTTGTTTCATTTCATTTCATGTATCTACAGGCCTCGGTGCCAAGCCCTTGCTCCAACTACATCGAAGGTTACATTTGCTTTTGGTGGTGTAGCCCAGAGCCCCTAGTTTCCAATGGGTGCTCAATGAACACTAGAACAAATAATTGATTATTGACATGTGGTCGTAAAATTCATCACTGAGCATTGAACACCCACTGCATACCCAACTTGGGTTAAACACCTGACATCAACTGTTGCATTGGCTCTTCCTGGCAACTCCAGGAAACAAAGGGCCCACTAATCAAACTCACCTGACTGATAAGGAAACTGAGAGTTCAGAGAAGTCAAGAGAGTGGCAAAGAATTTCACAGCCCATCAAAAGGTTCATGATTTATACCAGAGACTGTCTAACTTCCAAAGCAGAGGAGGGTTTTGTAATGTCACTTGCCAATTCAGTGTGTACTGTTTATAAAAACTGTAGTCTATATACATTTTGCCTTTTGTAATTATAAATATTGTCATTTTAAATTGCTACAATTTTGTAACACTAAGCCACATGGAACCGTGCACTTTAATGTAATTTTTTTGAATTGCTCCTTTATGTAATGATGTACCTACACAAATTTCTCAAAGTAGCTAAGTGAAAAGTCATGCCCATCTTTTAGGATATCACTCAGAAAAGAGGAAGATGTGTTATTTGGTTTGTCTTATAAAAGTGGCATGGGTTTGATAGCAAAATTTATAGTCAAAAGGAGGAAAGTTATAAATGAATGNTATGTGTGAATGTAGATGCAAAAATCCTAACACACAAAAACAAATAACACAACCAAAGCCAGGNACACATCCATAATCCCAACAATCACAAGGCTGACTCAGGTGAACCCAAAGTTCCAGGCCAGCAGGGAGGACATAGTGCCACACTGTCTCAACAATAAACAGGGCCAACAAGATGCCTCGGCAGTTAAAGGCACTTTCAGAACAAACCTGATGACCTGAATCTGATCCTGAGATCACAGTAGAAGGAGAGAAGCAATTCCTGAAAGTTGACCTCTTGCTTCCACACGTGCACAGANGCACATGCCTGCCCATACATGACACACANAAGCAGCAGCANCATCTTCATCAATAAAATTTGAAATTTAAACTAAACTGTATTTTTTAAATATAAATAAAAATAAAGGAAGAAAGAAGCAATTTGAACCAATAATATAAGAGAGTAGGATGAGGTCAGGGCTGGAGAGATGGCTCAGTGGTTAAGAACACTTGCTGCTCTTCCAGAGGACCCAGGTTCGTTTCCCAGCTCCCACATCAGGTGGCTCACAAGCACGGGTAAACTCCAGATCCAGGGGATCTAACGTTCTTTTAGCCTCAGGAGTATAGTCATATACTTGGCATTCTCTCAAACAGACACATACACATAGTACATAATAACAATAAATAGTTGAGAATGATAGCTCACACCTTTAATCCCAGCACTCAGAAAGCACACTGGATCTCTGTGGGTTCAAGTTTAGCCTGGTCTACAGCAAGTTCTATGCCAGCCAGGGTTACAGAGTGAAACCCTGTCTCAATAAATAAATAAATCTTTAAAATAAAAAATAGTGGGATGCTAAATTTAAATTATTTTAAGAATAATGTTTAGTGTTAGGAAATCAATTTAATGTAATCATCTTGTTAAAAATATAAAGTCAGCTAGTAGTGATGATGGAACACACAGGGTCAGAATCATAGCACACGTTCAGCCCTGAGTGCCATCCCTAGTATGTGGAGGGGCAGAGACATAAAATAAAAAAGTGATTATTTTCTAAATGCACAAAAGCAACTGAAAGATGCATAGAATTCATTTATGCCTTAAACCTAATCAACAAACTTGAAAACTAGGGACTTATGATGAACACCACTTAATTAAGCCTTCAGCAAAAGTCATTTTTTTAAAAAAAAATATAGATTTATTTATTTTATTTTATGTTTATAAGTGTTTTGCCTGCATGCATGCCCTGTACCCTCAGAGGTCATAAGAGGGATTGAATCCCTTGGAACTTGAGTTAAGGGTGGTTGTGAGCCACCATGTGGGTTCTGGGAACTGAACCTGGATCCTCTGTAAGAGCAACAGGTGCTCTTAACCACTGAGCTATCTCTAGCCTCAAAAGCCAAATTTAATGGTGAAATATTTTAAAGAATAAATCATTTTTAAAAAATGTATGTGCATGGGCATTTTGCCTGNATGTATGCCTGTACACCATGTGCATGTCTGGTGTCCTAGGAGGCCAGAGGAGGTCATCAGATCCCCTAGAGTAAAGTTACAGTCAGTTGTGAGCTGCCATGTGGGTGCTGGGAATTGAACCTGGGTTGGAAGAGCAGGCAGTAGTCTTAACCACTAAGCTATTGCCCCGGCCCCTTAATAGTGAAATCTTAAATATTCTCTTTTGGAAACCAGAATGAAGGCAAAGATACCCACAATAACCACTTTTCCTCAACATTTGCAATAGGGTTTTTGTCCAATGCAAGAGCACAAGAAAAATGCACACTTGTATCATTTAATGAGAANAACATATTCTGAGAAATGAATTCCTAAATATCTTGTGTAAATANCACAATGTGAATTTACACAAAGACAGCTATGATGTCACTAGGTGATAAACTCATATGATCCCACTGTTCTGTATGTGGTCTGTTAGGGGCCTTTCAGCCACGTGCCAGTGACATGGGGCATATGAGTATATTAAAAAAATATGGATTTTTAAAAGAAAGAAAAAACACTTATTTTACAGATAATGTAATCATATACATGGAATATGTAAGGCATTAGAAGTTATGAGTTTCACAATGTTGCACATTGCAAAATCAACACACAGAAATCAGCTGCAGGGGCTAGAGAGATGGCTGGGCAGTTGAATGCATATAGCTCTTGAGGAGGCCCCAACTTCAGTTTCCAATATCCATGTCGGTGGCTTACAACCATCTATAACTCTAGTTCCAGGAAGTCTGACAACTCTGGCTTCCATGGCTCCTGCACTCATGTGCACACACAGGTAAGTGCACACATGCATACACAAACACCTCATACACATACACACACTTTGAAATATAAAATAAAGTATTTCTTGAAATCAGTAGCATTTCTCTACATTGCTAATAAATACCTGGACTATGAAGTTAAAAGAAAAAGATGTCAATGGTGTTTTCATCAAAAAGAATATCAGGGGTTGACAAGATGGCTCACTGGGTAGGGGTGCTTGCCACCAGGCTTGATAACCTGGACCTGACTCTCAGAGCTCCGAGAACATGGTAGAAGGAGAGAACTGAATCTTGCAAGTTGCCCTCTGACTTCCACATGCACATAAAAACTCTGACATAAGCATTCGCACACACACAAACACAGTAAATAGATAGATAGATAGATAGATAGATAGATAGATAGATAGATAGATAGAAAGAATACTAAATGCTTAGAAATAAATCTAACAAAATTTTGAAACTTCTATGCCAAAAATTATTTTTTTAAAAAAGGCCTAAATATATGAAACACAGTCCCATGTTCATAGGTTGAAAGATTCAAAATCATAGAAACACCAATCCTNCACCAAATTGATGTATAGATTCATTGCTGTCCCCATTAAAATATCAGCACACAGATCCTAAAATGTGCATGGAAGGGCAAAGGACCAGCAATAAGCAAAAACTGAGATGCTGTTGAACAAGAAAGTAGACAGTAGTTGGCTCTACTCACCACCAGGACTTATAAGATAATACCATGCAAATGTGAGGGCATTTGGTGGTAAGATCTGTCACACACCATTTATCATCAAGGTTGACTGGCTGGTCTGGTTGGCTCTGTGAGTGACACCTTCCTCCCTCACTACTTCATATTCATCCTTCCTGTTGATGCTGGCTTGATGAAGGACAATGGCCTTCTACAGAAGAGGATTGTTCCCTAGCCAAGATGTGTAACTACACTCCCTGCTAGAACCTCCAGACAACCAAACAAGCTCTTCAGGTCCCTTTAAAAGGGAACATTAGTTAGTCAGAATTGTTTTTAGAGAGAGAAAAAATAATAATAAACTAATTAAAGCAGCATAGGATGGTTCAATGATAGGTAAGTAGATTAATAGAGTGTGACAGAATGCTTAGTGTTTCCTTGTTTGTTTTGAGACACAGTCATTATGTAGCCCAGGCTAGCCTCAAACTTGTGGCACTCTTCTTCTACCTCTGCCTCCCAAGAGCTAGGATCACAGGTATGCACCAACACACTTAAAGAAATCCAACTAGATAATGGACACCTGGTTTAAGACAAAGATGAAAGTAAAGGGCTCCCATGGGAAGTGGGAAATGTGATCCCTACCTCATGCCATACACCAAACCATTCAAAGTGGTTATATGTGAAATATAAACTGAAGGGGAAAAAAAAGCTTTTAGAATGTATCATAGGGGCCAATGAGATGGCCGTGTTGGTAAAAGTATGTAAGCTGAACAACTTGAGTTCAATCCCCAGAGTTCACGTAAAAACCAGATGTGGTGGCGTGCATCTGTAATCCCAACGTGCCCCGGATGTGTGTTAAATTCACAATGAAAACATTCGCAATCCTAGAACAGTGCATCTCTAAGTAGTTCTGTGCCTGGTCCAGCTGGGATGAGCAAGAACNTCTTCAGGTGCACACTGGGAGCAGAACTGTGAGGCCATGGGACACGCAGAGTTCTTTTTCCAAANAGCCTTCAGTTGATTTTGCAGAGTGGTTGTGCCAATTAACAACCCCTTCACAGTATTCNGTTCTCAGCAGCTCACCTCTTCACCAANGCTCTGTATCACAATCTTTCATTATTTCCACTCAAGGGAGCACAAAATGGTATCTCATTGTCATCTAAATTTACATTTCCTTGATTGCAAATTACAGAGAGAATCTCTTTCTTCTTTGTACCTTTTATTTATTCAATCTTTTCTTATAAAGCTAGANCTGTCTTTTCACTGACTCTTCCCTACATGAGGCTAGATACACAATTTCTCTGAAACATATTTGCATTTTACCGTGCTCATTTTCATCTGATTCATCTAGAATGATACCCAGACAGGTTATGAGACAGGGTCTAACTTCATGTTTTCCTTTCTGGATACAGTCAGACCAGCCCCACTTCCTGAATCCACACTGTGCCCAGGGACCT
>LZPO01117298.1:16011-54116 GCA_001675575.1 Neotoma lepida
GGGATTATTATATAGAGGCTATTTTGGATAAATTACATTCAACACTCTGTTAAATTCTGTAGTGCAATTCACAAATGGCAGTAGTCTAATGTTACCATTCTTGGTAACTCTCCCCGCTGCACCTGCGGACAATCGCAGAAACTCCTTTTGTGGGCTTCGAACACTGCACCCAGAGGTGAGCAGCTAGTTTGGCTTTAGCAAGCTTTCCTTTTCCAAGAACACATCCCACACAAAAGTACCGACCTGCCCTATGCCATCTTTCCCCTTAGCTTTCAATAACCTGATTAGCACATTCTAGAACTTACGAGGGCGTTTAAAATCTGTCCACTTGTCACTTAAACGAACAGGTAGCTATGAGGCCGGCAGGAGCGTGTTAGTTTTCTAGCTACTGTTACCGCGTGTGTCTGTGGTGTACTTTTTATGCTTCCGAGCCAGGCCACAATGCGAAAACCCAACCTCCTCAAGAGAGTAACAAGTCCCAACAACTGAGCCTGGCATTTGCATTTACGGTATAACTCCAATTATTGCCATTGCATAGTTTCTTTTCCAGGAATCCGGGACAAAACCGGCTTCCGCACCCCACTGTTTACAACTTCGGCCGCGACAGATGTGCGGTGACCAGACTGGATACAAACGCCACTCGACCCACTGCTGGATGCTCACAGNAGTCATCGCAGGCCCTGGGTGGAGCCCACTGCCCGCAGGGATGCGGTGTCCCGGGCTCACACGGGCCTAAGCACCCCGCTGGCNGGAAGAAGGAACCGGGGCTCGGGGACTCGGCTGGGACCCGGAGCCCGACTTACCTGCGTGGCCTCCAGCCGGGCGTGCACCTCCCGCATCAGGAACGGCTCCAGGCCGCGGCCCGCGGTGCAGAAGAACCGGACGCCGCCCGCGGGGTCAGAACCCGGCTCTGCCGCGGCCGCTGCCATTGCGCTCCGGCGCGGCCCCGAGACCCGGTCACGTGAGCTCGGGCGCGAGCTCAGGGGGAACGCGCATCTGAGCGGCGGCTTCGCAGGCGCGCCCCCTCTGGGTCGTCCTGGAAACTACATCGAGCCTTCTGCAACCAGGCAAAGATCTCAGGGATGCTATCCTTCCTGTCTTCACCAAAGGCTGGGTCAACCCACCCGGTGAACTGGGGCCAAAAGATGAAATTCTTGTTCTCCAACAGAATGTCTGTATGTTCCCGAAACTTGCTACATTTCTTGCACTAGGCCAATCGTCTAGGTATAAATAATGAATGTGCCACCCAGTTTAGTCTACCCNGTTTGTGTAACTAGTAACAGTATCTGGGTGATATTTTTTTAAAATCTTGAGTTTTAAAATGACAAAGAAAATATGATTGATATAGGTAGAATAAAATCTATCTCTAATTTGGCAACATTAAATTAGCAGTGTAGTTCTGTATTGAATCAGTTATATAGAAATTGTTAAATGAATGTTTTGGAACATATCTCCCTTATGGTCCAGAAATGGGTGCCAGTGGGTAACTGATACCCTCTTCCACCGTTGCCCACTGGTTAGCTCAGTGTTGGGGTTGGGTTGGGGCAGTGGGGCAAAGTTCCTCACGGAGTCCTGTCATCTGAGGTTTTCAAAGAGTCAGTCCTAAATTCTCACACTGGTTCATTTGGCAAGTCACCACAGCCCTCTTTCCAAACGGTTCTTTTCCTTGGTTGTTGCTATGGCTGGTTCCAACATCCTTATACTTCAGGTTCCCATGGCAAGTCTGTGTGGGGAGGACCATGAAGCCCCGTTAAGACTCCCAGCATGCGTTACTGAGTGAATTAGCTCACGGGTACAGCGCATCCAGTTCAGTTCAGTGAAGGTACACCTGCTCTCTGCCAGTCAACAGGCTGTACTGAGGAGTCAAAGACAAGGATCTGAAATTGGGCTTAGAAGATGGTCGTGTTGACTGACTTACCTGCAGGAGGAAGGAGACAGGAAATGCTTTCTGGAGAAACTCACCAGTAAACAAAACGAACAACAATAGGCCTTTGCTGACCCATAGCCCCACTTGGAGGATGGGGTGGGGAGGGCAACAGTAGAAGTACGTACTTGAGATTGTGTAGTGTGGAAACAGGAAGGCAGGAGAGCAGTGAAAAGTATTAGAGCATCCAGTAGAGGATTCAATAAATAGAGATAAAGGTAGAGAAGCGAGGAAAGGCAGATTCCCAACTCCAGGCTGGCACTCACCAGCAATGTGCATGCCTGTGAGGAATCATGACTGAGCTGAAGCTGCAGTCTTGGCGGAGCCAACTTTCCCACTACACAGCCTTCTCCTTCTTCTGACGTCTTTTTCACACAAGGGGCTGTGGGTCAGCAAAGGCCTGCTGTTCATTTGTTCACCCATGGACTGTGCTGCGGGCAATCACACCCGTCAATGCCCTGACAAAATACTTGTCNTGAATTGGAGTTCGGCCTCTACTGTTTTCCTGGGGGTTACTGACCTGGTCTTGTCTCCTCAGTACTCCCTCTGTCCTCCATCCTCTTCTGAGGATGAGGAGATGGCTCAGTTGATGAAATAATTTCTGTACAAGTGTTTGTACAGAATTACTCTGTAATTTCTGAGTTTGATCCCAGAACCTATATAAAAAAGCTGGGCATGGTGGTGCTTACCTGTGATCCAAGCACTTGGGAGGTGGGGACAGATGGATCCCTGGGGCTTGCTGGCCAGCCAGCCTAGCCAAATTGACAAGCTTCAGGTCCCAGAGATAGAGATCTGTCTCAAAAAATAAAAATTAAAATTAAAGGTAGACAACACCTGTGGAATGACACCTGGCATTGTCTTCTGGCATCTACATGGGTGTGTACAAATGTACATGCACCCATATACACATATATATTCTCCTGCACACCCATGTACACACACACACACACACACACACACAGAGTTTGTACTAAAAAAAAACAGCCTCAGATGCCTACAGATGAATTTAACTTATCCAGCTGCAATTTGCCATTTGAATATTACATATTCAACATTCAGGAAGTTGGAAGTCAACAGGAACAGTTTTAGAACAGACAAGCTATAATTCCCTTTAATGCTTGGCAGTTTCATAAAGTTCTATAATGAATTGTAGTCATTTTTATCCCACCCTAAGACACACTTTTAAAGTGGAGTTGTTGTGAGTATGTAGGGTGAGACATTTGCTTCACAATTTCTCCCTATTTTGTCAATTTTTTTAAATTTCAAAGGTGTTTAATGTATGTAGTTAGCTATTGGAATGCAGATGTTTTAGGGTATAAGATCCCTAGGGAAAGGATGGTTTCATTCATCTGGATACCACAGTCACACCCTGGCTTACTCTTAGTAGGCATTCAGTCAGTGTGGGTGCTGGATTGGGTGCAATTCAGTGGCGGGAAACTAAAGGAAAGTCCAACCCAGGAAGCCTCTGACAGGTAGGAAGATGGCTATAACCACCTCTGTTGGGTAGTTTTTCAACTCCATACAACCTCAAATCACCTGAAAGCCTCGACTGAGGAATCATCTAGATCAGGTTGGCCTTTGATCACGTCTGCAGGGGATCGTCTTGCTAATTAACCCAGCCCACTGTGGGTGGCACCATTCCCTAGGCTGGACTCACTGTCTATGAGTGAAGAAAGCTAGCTGAGTGTAAGCAGGAAAACAAGCAAGCAAGGATCCATTTGTTGATTCTCTTTCTGCTCTTGAGTGTGGGTGTGGTGCATTTAGTTTCTTTCTCAGCTTCCCTGGAATGGATCATAACCTGGAGTTGTAAGCCAAATGAACCCCTTCCTCCTTAAATTGCTTTCGGTCAGGCTGTTTTATCATGACAACAGAAATGAAATTAGAGCACCATCCGGTTGGCAGTGACCATTGTGCGCAGGCGTGGAATAAAGGAAAGGCAGTGTGGTCAACAAGGTAGGGAAGTTGGGGCACTAAGAGGTGGGGGATCACCACACACCTTCACAACATTGCTTGCTGCTTTCCTTCTTCCTCATCATCTCCTCTATGGCCTCCCCATCCCAGTGCATATCTGTAGCCACAAATATCCCTCAGAATCACCTGGGTGGTCTTTGAGCACCATGTTTGCTACTCCCCTTTCTTCTATACTGATACAGTTGAGTGGGGTTGATGCCAGGCCTTGGTCTCCCTCTTGCCCAAGAGATTAAGAACCATTGCTAGAGCCAATGGCAGTAGATAATTTTCTCCTTGATAGGACAACATGCATAATAGTAGAAACTTCTTCCCGGAGGACAGAATGACCTAGTGCGTGGTTTTAAAGGGTACAGTCCATGGTNGCCCATATCCTGGGTAGTTTTTCTTGTCAACTTGATACAACCTGAAGTCACTTGGGAAGAGGGGAACCTCAACTGAAGACTTGTCAGATTGGCCTATGAGCATGTCTCTGGGGGCATTGTCTTGGTTTATAATTGATGCAAGCCCCGCCCCCCTCCAGCTCTCTGTGTTGGTTCCATCCCTACCCAGTGGGNCTGGGCTGTATAAGAAGGCTTGCTGATCATGAGCCTGAGAGCAAGCTACTGAGTAGCACTCCTCTATGGTTTATATTTCAGTTCCTGTTTGAATTCCTGCCCCGACTTAGGCTTGCTGATCATGAGCCTGAGAGCAAGCTAGTGAGTAGCACTCCTCTATGGTTTATATTTCAGTTCCTGTTTGAGTTCCTGCCCCGACTTCTCTCACTGATGGACTGTGACCTGGAAGTGTAAGCTGACAGAAAGCCCTGCAAACTAGAGCATCAGGGAAGACATGACAGAGGTCATGGTGGTGGAAGTGCTTGTCTGGTGTGGCTGGGGCACCTTACATCTTGATAGACCAGGAAACAAAATGTGGCCCAAATATGGGGCCACGCATAAACTTCAAGGCCTGCCTCCAATGGCCTACTTCCTCTAGTTAGACTCAAAGATTTTACAACTTCCCCAAAAGTACCACCAGTCTGTGATTAAGTGTTCAGATACGGCAAGTTGACACTTCACATGTAAACTATTACACCGAGACCATCTCTTCACTATCTATCCCCTAATCTTCACACTTCCAAGATGTGGTATGTAGGGACCACTGAAGTAGGCTCAAGACACCCCAAGACCGAGTTCACAGCACAAATGATATTTATTTGCCCCAGAGGGAGAGAGGGCAGGGAATAAGAGACAAAGACTGGAGATAGAGGTTGAAGGAGAAGGGATATTTGTCCCAGAGGGACAAAGGACTGCCTTAGGATAAAGGGGAGACAGATGTGGCTCATAGGCAAATAGCGGTTTATAAAGGTAAAAGGGGAAAAACCATGTGTTAGGATGAGGTGTTTAATTTTGATTGGGCATGCTAATTAGGTGAGCCAAAGGGGGCTTGTGATTGCTGGACTTCAATTCTTTGATAGCTGGACCTTGGTGGTCAGCATCAGAAGGAGGGATTGACCAACTTAAGGGAATAGACCTTGGTGGCTAGCTTTAGGAATGTAGTCTAATGGTTTTTAGCAAGGCAGAGGGAATGAGGGAGAAGGGCAAGGCCTGCCAGAGCCATGTTTGTCATAGCCAGGCTGGCCAGAGTCCCTTCATGGTATACACTGTTTTGTCTGCCTAGAACACTCATTACTTTTTTGTGTTCTCTAACGTTAATCTAGAATTCCACATCAATGATGCTCTTTCTTGCACCATTTACTTATATAACATTTTGTTCCTTTATGATTTATTTGTTCATAAATATTTATTGACTACATGGCAATATGTCACAATATGACAAGATCCCAGGCTTGGAGCAACCTTTAATTTAGTAGTAGGTAATGTGGAAGCAGTAGGTAATGCTGGATTACCAAGAGAGACAAAAAGAATTTTGATGCAATGTAATTCATGTCTGGGAACTAAGACAAGCGACTGGGCCTGATATATGGCAGCCTTCACTTAATAAGAATAAGTGAAGTTGAATGAATGAAGTATCTCTGAAGTTCAGTGAACCTTTGTCTCTCCTACCTTGGAGCATCTTTGCCAAGACTGGGTGATTCCCTGCCCTATGAAGTTGGCCTCTTCAAAGTAAGGGCTTTTTGTGGCCAGGCTGTAGTCATGTGATTTAGGCTTGACCAGTGAGACTTAGATGAGTAAGAGGCTCACATGACTAACAAGGAGCTTGGAAAAAGAAAGGTTGCTTCCTTGGGGCACCAGTAGAGGGACAATTTGATTTGTGGGGGCAAAACAAGTAGGAAGATGCCGGAAGCATTGATTTCCTGGTTCCACTGTTTTCCAGTTTGCCCAGGGATTTGAGTCTCATAATGTCTTGTTTTGTTTGCTTTAATAAAAGAAAACCCTCCTTGTTCATAGTCAGATAAAATCAGCATCCATTTCTTGTAACAAAGCCTTGACTGCCATGGGCCTACTCTTTCTGAGTAGGAGCTGCTGCTAACTTCACTTACTTAGTCCCCCTTTTTAACTCCTCTGCAAGGTTCATGGAGGAATGACCGACTCCCACACATATACTGAATAATTTACAAACAATAAGATTATTGAAGGTTTAGCAGATAAGAGCACTTGCTATGCCTAACACACAATACAGTAATAATAATGATAATAATCAGAGGATTTGAAAATTCAACTGCAGTGTGACATTTTGGTTAAGCCTTAGATGCAGACACACATCTGTCTGAGGGACACATTTCAACTGAGTCAGTCAAAAAGAGAATCAACTTATTTTTTGACTGCAACTGCAAGCCATTTGGGGAAAAGCTACCACCGGCCATGAGCACATACTGATTACTGGAACCACTTATATGCATACAATAATCACTTCCAATGATGCTTCTTTGAANGTATAGTTAAAAAAGAGAAAACTCAGCAGAAAATGGTCGCAGAAGAAACATAAACACTGTCTGTGGAATGTTGCTTGCTAATTGGTGTTTATGACAATGTACTTCTAATGTACCATTGAAATCTAAAGATGCAATCTTTAAGCTCCCATTCAGAGACAGTTCCTGTTTACATGCTGTCTGGCCTTTAGTTACACAGTACAGGAAATTATTTTTTAAATGTACAAACACAGTCAAGTATTCCTAGCACCTTTTTGGAATAGTGTGCCATGTATTTATTTAGTGCCTATTTCAAAACAGTAAGCTATTTAATGTGACTTCATTTGTTTAAATGCACTTTGAGCCTATAAAGCTGTATGTATAGTTGATAGACCCCTTGAATGCCCCAGTTAGAAGAGAGTAGCAAAATTATCCCTTCAGTGTATCTGTTGAATGAATGACCAACTGAATCTGCAATTTTCTTCAATTTACTGGANTGAGCTCTATTGCCTAAATAAAACAAAGCCATTTCTCCTTGCTGTTACGTGCACTTTAACTCAGATTGTTATTTTAGTATTCCCTTTTCTTGCTGCACTTTAGATTGTAGTTGTGTGCGTTATTTTCCTTTCCAGTTTTGTTGTTATCTCCTCTGTCACCTTCTCTTTCTCTTTTTGTTACAACGTATTTGTGTGTGTGCCTGTATGCTTCCCTCCCTCCCCCTTCTCTCTCTCTCTGTCACGTGTGTGTGTATGTGTGTGTGTGTGTGTGTGTGTGTGTGTGTGTGTGTGTGTGTGTGTGAGCCAGAAGAGGACATTGGCTCCCCAGATCTGTATTTTTAGGCATTTGAAGGCTACCCAGCTCAGGGAGCCAAATTCTAGTCATCATGATTGTACAGCAAGTGCTTTTAGCTTCTGAGCGGTTGTATTGCTCCGGTTGGCCTCAGACTCCTGNGCTCAAGCTATGCTCTTGTCTCAACCTCCTAGGGTGCTGGAATCCAGCACTGTAAGTATATATTTGTTGTATTGGAATTTGCTATATTGCCCGATTCCTTTTCTATTTCATACTTCAAAGAAAACCACCCAAGTGTAAAAAACCAGCAAAGATACTGTATTTTGATATTTCTCCTTTTCGTCTTCCTGTAAGTCTTACTTCCTTACAGTAGGTGGTCATATATTTTTTGTGTTTTTGTGTTTTAAAAAAAACAAAAACAGATTACCTTAAAGCTCAAAGAGAAACAAGTAAGGAATAAATAAACAGAAACAAGTAAGGATTGTGTTTTATTTTCTTAAAATACACCTAGAGTATCTTCTTTTATGTGAGTGGCGGTTGGCAGAGTAAGCTCTGAGCCTTTTAGTAGGCCGTTGGCTTAGTTCAGTTAGCTTTATCCCACTCCAGATACAGTGCAGAGCACAGATTATGGAGCAATTGAATTTTCTTGCTGCATACTTGCTTGTTTCCTCTTATTTTCATTTTGTTGAAGGGTGCTCATTCCTCACTGCCCACACATAGTTACACTGCTCTGAAAATTAGGCTTTAGTGCACTGAAATTGAAAATTTCTGATGTATGTTCACACACAGACNTATCTTCCACAATTTCCTAGAACTTGGGATTTAATCACTAAACATGTACTATGCATATTTACACATAATGGTATATTTTAAAAGAATGAGTGTGAGTTATTTAGCCAAACAGAAAAATCATTTTGCACAAAATAAAAGCAGGCAAACAGCAGCTTGGGCNGTCATAGGGCTCTTTTTATAAAATACTTCTACAATGGGACATAATGGCAGGCTTTGTTGGAGCCTAGATAAGATACTAGATCACAGAGATGTTAATATCTTTGATCGCTATTTGTAGCTTTAGGTTCCTCTGAATCTGATTAATTTAGATGCTCTTAATCTTCTGCCCACAAAGCTCCAAAATTTAGTATAGCCAGGCTGAGAAAAATAATCTTTTTGTTCATTTGATTTTTCTTTTTGAGACAAGGCCTCACTTCTTAGATTAGGCTAGTATGGAATTCGCTTTGTAGCCCAGGTTAGCCACAAGGTTGTGGTACTATTCCTTCCTTTGCCTCATAAGTACTGGGATGACGGGTGTGTGCACCACACCCAGCTGCAACATCTGATCTGCTCTGATGGACACTCACACTCACAGACACACACCAATGCCCAGTACACACACACACACCAATGCCCAGTACACACACACACACCAATGCCCAGTACACACACACACACCAATGCCCAGTATTTTCAACTTCTTTTTGACTCCTTAAGAACAAGTGTGACAATGTCGAACAGCAACCACCGAAACCGACTTAGCTTGTGAATTTGTGATTCAATGATAGGTTCTGACACTGACGTGCTGGAAAGACACACACGATATAGGGACAGAATTCAGTAAAGCTGCAGTCCCTGAAGATTAACTAATGGGAGAGACTCCGGGGGGTAGGAAGTTGAAGAGTTTAAAAGAAGGTTGGTTAGTACTCAAATTTGTTTGCTGTGTAGCCATGTTAAACCCCTTCTAGTGTCCCAAAGCTTCAGCAAAATGAACAAATGGAACACAGCCCTTGGCCCAAAGAATAGAGGTGAGAAGCATCCAGATAATTGATTCTCAACCTATAGGTTGAGCCCCCTTTGTGGGTCCAACGACCCTTTCACAGGGGTCACATGTCAGATATCCTGCATACCAGATATTTACATTACGATTCATAACCATAGCATGATTACAGTAAGAAGTAGCAACAACATAGTGTTATGGTTGGGGGGTCACCACAACATGAGGAACTGTATTAAAGGGTCTCAGCATTGGGAAGGTTGGGAACCACTGCTCTAGGTGATACCAATGGTGTTTTGATGTGGAGGCCGCAGAGGTCTCTACACTGAGCAATCCTACAGAAGTTGGAAGTCACTGTGGAGGCCTGAAGGCATGTGTGGGTCACGAGGAAAAGAATGTACAAAGAGAGGTGCTGGATCATCACTGCTATAGAAAGAGGTGCAAGCCATTGTCACCGACAGTGACCCAGGTGCCTTGTGGGTGCAGCTGAATTTAACCCTCACTTGGATCGGAGGGGTTGCTATAGCTAGGTGGCTAATATCTAAGTGCTTATCATCTATTATCCTGGTAACTGCTGATCCATCACTCTAGCCCCTACCTATTCATTTTTGAGACAGAGTCTCGTGCAGCCCAGGATGGCCTTGGACTCACTGAGTAACCTATGATGATTCCCTAACTCTTTTCAAAATAACGCCAGCAGTTGGAGAAGAAGTTTCCTGCACTCCAGCCTGGAAGACATTTCTTATTCAGGCCACAAGACGATTGTAACCATCTTCAAGTGTGCCACTCAGTAGTGTCACCTACGTTCACACTGCTGTGTGTAGATCCTTTGAACTTCTCTCCTTGTGGCACTGAAACTCTGCACATTCGACACACTTCCATTTCCCTTCCCTGCAGCCTCAGGTTTTAATAGACTTTTTTAAAGTTATGCTTGTATTCCTCACTACTCTAAGGTATAGATTGTTCCTAGTGCTTGTCACTCAGCATGTGCTGAATAAATGCTTACTGGGTGAATTTGAGGAGAAACAAGAGGGAGCATTACGTGCAGCGGTGGCACTCAGCTAGGAAACCGAAGGCCCAGCTGGGACCGTTCTTTACTTCCCCAAAACCCTCTCTTGACAGTCCTCCTTTGGATTAAGAATTCGTTCAGAACCGCAGTGTGCAGCCCACCCAGGATTCTCAGGGGGTCCAGTCTCTGGCAGTTTATGGTCCCATTTTAGACAGTGAACATATCTGGTACCTTTTAAAGATCCAGAATTCCTATCCCCTCCTCACCTACCCTGTGATTCTGACTTGGGGGCCTAAATATTAGGATTTTGAAACTCCCACCAGGGCATAGAGTCTGGGGATTGTGTTTTCTGTGTGATACATATCTAGAGAATGAAACTTTGCTGGATCTACTGGAAAACATTTTTTGCTTCTCTTTAAAAATCTACAGGTGCCCATGGTGTTGCATTCACCTCTTTTTTCTGTCGTGAATATGCAAATGGTGCTTTTGCTATGACAGTCATCATGCAACCATGAAGCTCCAAGTAAAACAAAAATAAAACAAACCCTGACAAGTTAAGATTGGAGAAAAAGAAACTTGGCCCCAAGATTGTCCACCCTTTCTTGGTAAGTAAACAGTAAATGTTGCTACAGTGTAAGTCNCCTAAATCATTGGTTTCTAACCTGTGGGTTGCAACCCCCTTGGAGTCAAAGGATCATATCACAGGGGTTGCATATTAGTTATCCTGCATATCAGATATTTACATTATGATTTATATTATGTTTCATAGCAGTAGCAAAATTACAGTTACAAAGTAGCAACAAAATAATTTTATGGTTGAGGGTCACCACAACATGAGGAACTGCATTAAATGGTCACATCTTTAGGAAGGTTGAGAACTATCATCCTTCTTTTATTCTTTGCTTACAGAAACATTCTGAATGTAGGCAAAGACTACTCTAGACAAAACTCATAAGCTGAATGTAGGTGAAATATTTTCCAATATCCTGGTGAAAGCTTTGAAACAATTTGCTAAACGTATACTGGTTATTATACAAGTCCATGCTATTTCACATAAAACACTCTGATGCCAATTACATATTTTTATATATAATACATTTTACATATAATATAATATGCATCAGTTTCACATTTGTTTTCATATTTATATACATCCACTATGATAACATTCCATACATAAAGAAAAATCAGCTATCCAGCTGTTGAACAATTACTTATTTATTATTCATTAATTCTGCACTGGAAAATTGTTTTGGGTAAGCATATGGAGCACATCAGTGAACAAAACAAACATTCTTCCCTTAAAAATACCCATCGTACCAGCTGAAGTGAGGCTTCAGGATAGATTGTGTACATGGCATGCGTGAAGATTCGGTTTCCTGAGCAAGCATGGGTACATGGACACAGACTTCCTGCCTTAATCGTTTTGTGCTGCTGTAACAGATTAGGTCGCTTATGTAGAAAAGAAATATATTCCTTACTGTTAGGAGGCAGGTAAATCCAAGATGGAGGGGCCTCTTGTTGTAAGGGCTTTCTTGTTGTATGATCCCAAAGAATATGCAAGCTTAGGTCTATAGTTACTGAGAAAGCCACTAACCTAACCATAGGTGTCCCACCTCATGACTTCATGTGATGGTAATAGCCCAATTCCTCAATACCTGGCATATGGACTTCAGGGGACATTACACTATAGCAATATCTGTATAGAAATTATATTCTATGGGGGAAAATGGAGGGGAGAAAAATCACCATAATAAGATACATTATGTGTTAGAATTGAAAACATTTAATTTTAAAAACATAGAATAGGCTATCAGGTCTGGCAGCACAACCTGTAATCCTAGTACTGTGGAGGCTGAGGCAGGAAGATCACAAGTTTGAGGCTTGCCTACGGAAACCCTGCTTCTGTGTGTGTGTGTGCGTGTGTGTGTGTGTGTGTGTGTGTGTGTGTGTGTGTGTGTGTTAAAAATTAAAAAGAGATCAGGAGTGAAGGAAAGAACACGGTTTACACTTAAATCAGGAAAGGAAATCAAGCCTTCCTCTTGTCCTGTTTTTGTTTGTCTGTGTGAGACAGAGTCCTACTCTGCAACTGAAACTGGCCTCAAATTCATGGCTCTCTTACCTCTACCTCCCTGGTGCTGGGATTACAGGTGTGTGTTGCTGTGTGTGCCTGGCTGAGATTTTACTTTTGACCTTTGATACATCTCTAACTACTTACAGGAAGGCATGATTATAGAAAATGAAAGATGTAATCTTAAACATGATATTCATTTTCTGAATGTTTAGTATAACTGATAGGTGCTCTGTCAAGGGCAAAGCATATTACAGCTGGCCTCCACAGATAAGGGAAACGGAAGATTTCCCCAGATTGTGCTGAGATTGTGAGTTCTCTGTCCATCTCGTGTTCTCATCACACATTTTAAGACTTATCATCTTGGAAACCAGAGGTTGACACAATTTTCTGCAGTCCAAATTTGTAGAATTAAAAACAATACTTTTGGTTTGATCTGGAGGGTATCGAGTAAGTTCTCACTATGTAGCCCAAATTGGGCTCAAGTCTGTAATATTCCTGCCTCCATCTCTTGAGTGCTGGCATTGCAAGCTTGTGCCATTGTGCTCAGCCCAAAGAATCATTGAAAAAATAATAACTAGGAATGAAGAGATGGCTCAGCTGTTAAGAGCATTGGCTGCTCTTCTAGTGGACCAGGGCTCTATTCCCAACATCCACATGGCAGCTCACAACTGTCTGTAACTCCAGTTCCATGGGATCCATCATCCTCTTTTGGTCTAAGCTGGATATAGACACACAAATGGTACACAGACATGCACACAGGCCAAACACCATACACATAAAATAAAATAGAATTTAAATAAATAAGTAATTAAAAATGAATAATTACCTGTGTTCTAGGTACTGGTGTGTCTGTGAATGAGCCTAAAGAGGCCATGCTTGTGCAAACAGCTGTCCTGCAAGTTTGTTTGTTTGTTTCTGGGTCTGGTACTACTTATTTTTTAATTTTTAAAAAATATTTATTTATTTATTATGTATAGTATTCTGCTTGCATGTTTGCCTGCAAGCCAGAAGAGGGCACCAGATCTCATTACAGATGGTTGTGAGCCACCATGTGGTTGCTGGGAATTGAACTCAGGACCTCTGGAAGAGCAGCCAGTGTTCTTAACTGCCAAGCCATCTCTCTCACCCATCTGGTACTATTTAATGAATCACTGAGGTGGTTGAACATGTTGGACAAGATCAGTGTAACTGATTTTTGTTCTTACCAATGAAGCCTAAGAGTTCAATGACTTTCTCCACCTTAGCACATCTTAAAATAGGTTGTTCCGTGCACCTGGGTTTTCTGATTGAATCCAGTGTCTTTTCCTCCCTCTTTCCTCTTATTGTGACAAGAACAAGCAATAGATATTGTGGAATATTAGTGTAAGATGTGTTACATTCCTTTATGTGCTGTGGAATATTTATTTAATGATGCAAAGATGTGTTGCATTCTTTTATGCTGCATTTGTTTAACTCTGTGAAGCTGTGTTACTTTGCCTGTCTACAACACTTGATGGTTTAATAAAGAGCTGAATGGTCAATAGCGAGGCAGGAGAAAGGATAGGTGGGGCTGGCAGGCAGAGAGAATAAATAGAAAGAGNAATCTGGGAGGAAGAGAAGAAAGAGCAAGAGAACAAGGAGAGGAGGATGCTAAAAGCCAGATATGCAGCCAGCCACAGAGTAAGAGTCAAAGTAAGATATACAGANGTAAGAAAAGGTATAAGCCCAGAGACAAAAGGTAGATGAGATAATTTAAAGTTAAGAAAAGCTGNCAAGAAACAAGCCAAACCAAGGCTGGGCATTTATAATTAAGAATAAGCCTCCATGTGTGATTTATTTGGGAGCTGGGTGGTGGGCCCCCAAAAGAGCAAAAACAACCAACAACAGGGGCTCTCTAGCCTTGCTCTTAAGTGATGTGGATGTTTGATTATTGTTATCTAAACATACAAGTTCTTTAGGAAGCAATGAGAAAATTCATCATTAGCTATCCATTTTTCTTAAGAAATGTCTACTTAAAAAATTTACTTGGGGAAGGTGAAATACAATAAATACAGAAGATCAAAAAGAAAGTTGCTGCTTTAAAAAAAAATTAGCAACCAAGAGGGACACAGCTTTGCTTTTAGTCAAAACAGGAGTGAAAAAACTGTGAGAAGCAAACAGAAGTCTCTGGAGGTCAGGGCATTCCAGGAACATGGTCTAGAGCTGGCCGGTGTCTCATGGAGTGTTTTCAATCTGTGCTTTTAGAAGCGAGTGATGGGCGTTCTGTTTGGACAGCTTCATGTTTCGATTTTTATCCTTGAATTACTGTGACAACCTCTTGCCTGAAGTTTTATTGCACAGAATGAAAACTGTTTATTTTACCCAGGTTTCCACATCTGACACAGGCAAGTCATCTGCTCATACATCCTGGATAAAGTGTAAACAGGAATACATCCTTGGGGACAAGTTTGAAAAATAGTCATCAGCACTGGAGCCTTTTTCTTTTTTTCCAAATATACAATTCTCCTGGTTGTTCCATGGGTTGCATTAGTACTAGATTGCCTCCAGAACTGAGATTCTATGGTGCAACAATTTTTTTTAATTATTCAATAAATA
Organism: Neotoma lepida; assembly: GCA_001675575.1. Lineage (NCBI taxonomy): Eukaryota > Metazoa > Chordata > Mammalia > Rodentia > Cricetidae > Neotoma > Neotoma lepida. Next base: position 30,969 of record LZPO01117298.1, read on the forward strand.
TTTCAGTAAATAAATGTCAGAAAGAAATCTGTGTTAAATTCCAAGTTGCTTGATGTTGCTTCTGTGATTTTGAAAATGAACATAGTTAATCTATTTTGGGTACAGTTATACTCAACTCAATAAAACATATTTAGAAATTAAAGAAAATCTTTCCCTCACGTATTAGGAAAAGGTGGGTTGATAGATGAAGTGTAGAACCCCTTACTTTCTAAAAAGGTGGTTCTCAACTGTTGTAGAATATTGTTTTAAGATGTGCTATATTTGTTTTGGCTGTGGAACATTTGTTTAATGATGTGTGTTATTGTGCCTGTCTAAAACACCTGATGGTCTAATAAAGAGCTGAGTGACCAACAGTGAGGCAGGAGAAAGGAAGGGTGGGACTGGTAGCCAAAGAGAATAAATAGAAGGAGAAATCTGGGAGAAAAGGAAGAAAGAGCAAGAGAACAAGGAGAGGAGGATGCTAGGGGCCAGCCACACAGCAAGCCACAGAGTAAGAGTGAAAGTATGATATACAGAAGTAAGAAAAGGAAAAAGCCCAGAGGCAAAAGGTAGATGGGATATTTAGTTAAGAAAAGCTGGCAAGAAACAAGCCAAGCTAAGGCCAGGCATTTATAATCAAGAATAAGCCTCCCTGTGTAATTTATTTAGGAGCTGAGTGGTGGGTTCCCTAAAAAGCAAAGAGCCAAAAGACCACGGGTAAAAACAACCAACCACATGCAACCTTCCTAATGTTAAAACCCTTTAATACAGTTCCTCATGTTGTGGTGACCCTCAACCATAAAATTATTTCATTGCTACTTCATAACTGTAATTTTGCTACTTTTATGAATTGTAACATAAATACCCAGTATACAAGATATCTGATATGTGACCCCCAAAGGGATCATGACCCACAGATTGAGAACTGCTGTTCTACAGNGTCAACCATGAACTATTTCTGTGCTGTCATTGGTCACAGGCATTATTGGAAGCTAGTCACAGCAGTGAAGAAAAGACAGCCTCCTAAACANGGGTTTCCTTCACATTTTGAGCTCCATTCCCCTGTCTCACAGATTCCCTGTCTTCTCCACTACTCTAGTTTCTATACACAGATCTTCTTAAAGAAAGAAGAAAATGGGCAGAGGAATCCTGGACTCCCTAAATGTTGCTGCTTCAGTTGTTCTGTTAAGGACAAGAGAGTAGGAGAATACAGTCCCGAGAACATGTCTCCGCAGTTATGCTGGTTTCCCAGCTGTAGTATGCCCAACAGATCACCTTTCAAAAGTCTCTTTTGGAAGCTTCCTAGGTGCTAGGGAGCATGCTTAGTTCTTTCACACTATCTTACTTATTACTCCTGAGAACTATGTGTGTAGCATCATCTGCCTCATTTTTACAGAGAAGGAAATCAAGGCACTGAGCAGATAAGTGACCCCCCCCCGAAGAATTCCACTGCTATAGGACTGCTCTCACCCAGCCCCCAAGCTCTAATCTGCTCAATGTCACTCTCTTGCTTGCATGAGATATGCAATAGCTATTTCAATGTGAAAATCTGTTGACAAATGTTCACATTTGTGTTGAGATATTTTACTGATTTAGACCTAGCATTAAAGATATGTGTTATGTATCTGCCACACTTACATGGTTTTTCTTTTTAAAAATATATTTATTCTTTTCTACACACTGTTAGGCAAATCCATGAGAGTCTGTTAAAGGGTAGTAAGGATTTATTAACACATAAAATAGGGAGAAATACACTCATGGATACAGAACAAAGTAAACAGCCATCATCATCCTTCATTCTGCCCTGGAGTGAGTGGAATCAGCTGTCTGGTCTCTGACCACCCCAAGAGAGAGAGAACACATGCACCCCCTCCTCAGTTTTAAGCAGTCATATACCCAGATAAACCATGCATCTATCAGGCCAGATACCCCAAGGTCATTGGCAGAGCAAATTCCCACAACAACACACAATGTACTTTGTTTATATTCCCCCATTTTCCTCCCCATCTCTCTCCCCTGCCAACAAACCTTTCTTCTTCTCCTCCTACTCCTGAGATTTTTTAAAATTTTCTATGCCCCCTACATTTAATTAGGGTTGCTTGTATGAGCATGGAGGATTGCTAAATGTTTTTTCTTCAGGCTTAATTTTCATCATGTTTGCATGGTCCTTACACTTATTTTAGTCTCTAACACAGAGATTCTCAACCTATGGGTCGTGACCCCTTTTTGGGGTCAAATGACCCTTTCACAGGGATTGCATATCAGATATCTACATTACAATTCATAACAGTAGCAAAATTATAGTTATGAAGTAGTAATAAGTGGAATAATCCTTTTGTACACTTGTAAAGATTTGTCACTCGAATTGGTTTAATAAAATGCTGATTAGCCAGTAGCTGGGCAGGAAGTATAGGTGGGGCAACCACACTAAGGATGATAGGAAGGAGAAGGGCAGAGTCAGGAGAGATGCCAGCCAGCCACTGAGCAAGCAGGTCATGTAGAAAATGAGGTACCAAGCCACGAACCACATGGCAAAGCATAAATAGAAGTACAGGTTAACTTAAAATGTAAGAGCTAGTTAGTAACAAGCCTGAGCTATTGTTGGAGCATTTATAATTCATATTCAGCCTCTGAGTCATTTATCTGGGACTCGGGTGTCTGTTTACAGTAACAGAATAATTTTATGGTTGGGGGGTCACCACAATATGAGGAACTGTATCAAAGGGTCAGAGGATCACAGCACTAAAAAAGTTGAGAACAGCTGCCCTAGTGCTATGGCTAGAGTTATGTTTTGGCTATCTATAGTACTAGGCAAGGAAGGTGGCTTTATAGTAATAGAGTTGATGCAGTTTGCAGGGGGCATACTGACTCTTTTTCTACATGTGAAATGCTCCATATGCCAGTTATTGAGCTGGTTAATCTTTAAATCTGTAGCAGGTGCTGGCAGGGTGTCTAACAGATGAAATATTTTAGGCATTGTGGAACATAAACCTCTGTCATAACGACTTAGCTCTGCTGTTGTCACAGCAGCCATTGAAAACATGTAAATGCATGAGGATAGATGTCCACCAGTACAATTTATCTACAATACCAGGTAGCCATCCAGCCTGCCACACCTTTCTGTTCTGTCATTTTATTGAATGTCTTTCTGATCTATCAATTTCTATCAGCTATAAATCCATAACTTATTCTTGATTGGTTTTAAAAAGGTTGTCAGTTGTTACTTATAGTAGAATATTATTTTAAGGTGTGTTACTTTTGTTTATATTGTATTTGTTTAACTCTGTGAAGCTGTGTTACTGTGCCCGTGTAAAACACCTGATGGTCTAATAAAGAACTGGCCAATAACAAGTCAGAAGAAAGGATAGGTGAGGCTGGCAGGCAGAGAGAATATATAGAAGGGAAGTTTTGTTGTAGGAATAGAGAAATTTGTTTTTCTTACTCAGGCTCAAGATGCAGCTTAAAAAATTATAAAGAAAAGGGGGAGTTAATATTCCTCAGTCTCTTTAATTAAAAAAAATATTTTCTTGTCCCTTGAGTGGATTAATGTTAGCCTGTGTTGGTGTGCCTTATATTTTGTATAGGTCTATTAAGAAATTGCTTTTGGAATTGTAAACAGTTATGTTAAGAGGTTACTTTTGGATGTTTGCTATAGTTTATGAAATGTAAATAGGTTTATTGAGAATTTGCTTTTGAATGTTTGCTGAACTTTGTAAAGTGTAAATAGTCTATTGGGAGTTTGCTTTTGGATGTAAGCTTGTAAGAATTGTAATTGTGTATAATAATATTCATGCTAGAATTATGATAACTTGTTGATATTGATGAACCATGGTTTGGTGAAGCTAAGGGAGTCTTTACGTTTGATGCAGTTGCATCAGGAGTTTATTGATTTATTTGATGCATTTGCATCAAGAGTTTATTGATTTAAAAAAGGGCTTGGTGCAGCTAAGACTGCTGTAGACATCTTAGACCCATTCATAAAGGCCATCTATCTTGGTCATCCTCTCCTCCTTTACTAGGAGGTCTAGCAGCCATAAGGAGCAGGGGTATTGCTATAATTGTCCCAGCTATTTGCGTGCTCCTAGTGGGAAGCTGATTCAGAGCTAAATAGAGTTAAGCTCTGAACCCTCACTTGAGATTTATATTAATAAGAAGGAGGAATTTGTGGAGGCCCAAATCACTCAGGGTCAGAGAATCTGACCTTGCTTTACCCAGCAGGGCTGCATAAAGGGATGATTTGACCACAGGCATAGTTACCAGGTGTTTGGAAGGGTCTACACTTGGCTGAAAGTATGCTTTGATCTAGCAAGGGGGAGGTCTTTTGCCCCGCCCCTTGGCATTGTTATAAAAAGCCCTTTGGAAAAGGCAGAAGGGTCTGGTGGGTTTTGATCCAGGTCCTCCCGAAGCTATCCTGTGTTTCTGTCTTTCTCCTCTTCGCTATCTTTCTATCTAAAAGTTTCTTATCTCTCTCTTCTCCTCATAGGAACCCTTTAAAAGGTGGGAGCTGGCCTCCCACAATATGATATGATAAAACAAAAACTAACATATCAAAATTGGACAAAAACAAACAAACAGAAGGAAAAGAGCCCCAATTTTAAAAGACAATCTGATACCCAATTTCTTTTTCTCTCTTTTGGAGTATTATTCCACAATACATTCTTTGTATGATTGACAGTTCTTTTTTTTGTTTGTTTGTTTTTGTTTTGTTTTTGTTTTTTGAGACAAGGTTTCTCTGTGTAGCTTTGACGCCTTTCCTGGAACTCACTTGGTAGCCCAGGCTGGCCTCGAACTCACAGAGATCCGCCTGCCTCTGCCTCCCGAGTGCTGGAATTAAAGGCGTGCGCCACCACCGCCCAGCAATTGACAGTTCTTAAATTGTTCTACTTATGTGAGAAAAAGACTGTGTATAACATAAGTGCCTTCCAAATTTCAGCAATTTTGGTAATTGGTGAGCATCACTGTTTGGCGTGCCCACATCATCTTCTACTTTTTCTCCTCCCTCCTCCCTCTCTCCCTTCTTCCCTCCTTCCTGCCTCCTTCCCTCCCTTTTCCCTTCTTGTGATGCTAGAGGTAATACCCAGTGCTTTGTATATGTTTAGAAAATGCTCTACTGATGAACTGCATCCATAGTGCCCTTTTCCATCATATTGTTTAGGTTTAGATTTCTTTAAATTTTTGCTGTTTAGAGTTACTGGTACCTTCTAATTCAGATTATGTTCCTACTTTCATTTGTTTATTTTTTTTGTCCTACTCATTAAATGAATCATCCTTTCTTATGGTGGTTAGATAGAAGATAGCTAACCATTTAAATTTTTTATTTATCTGATGGTTATCTAAGATTAATTTAAACCTATGTGTGTGCTTATTTTTCTCTTTCACAGAATCTGATTTTATGTATGTCATCTTCCTTCTGAAAACTACAGACTCTAAGTCAGATTACCTGAGTTTCAATCTTGTGTGTGTATGTATGTACACAAACACATGTGAGCATGTGTGTATGTATGTGCACAAGCACATATGAGTGCGTGTGTATGTGTTGAGGTAGGTGTTCATGGGTGTTTGTGAATGCTCATGAAGTGTTTGTGGAGGTCAAAGGACAACCTAAGATGTTGTTCATCAGGGGACATCTATTTTGTTTTTTGAGACAGGGTCTCTCAGTGACTTGGACCTGTCTGGGTGGTCATTAAGCCCAAGGATCTGCCTGTTTTTGCTTCCCCAGCACCGAGGTCATTCCTGGATTTCTTACGTGGGTTCTGGGGATCAAACTTGGGTCCTTATACTTGCATGGAAGCACTTTATTGATCCTCAGCCCCTGAGTTTGATTTAAAAAAAAAAGTTTGTTTTATTTGTATCAGTGTTTTGCCTGCATGTATGTTTGTGCAGTGCACACAGAGGCCAGAAGAGGGTATCAGATCCTCTGAAACTGAAGTTATAGACATTTTATGTCCATGCAGATTCTGGAGATTGAACCCAGGTCCTTTGAAAAAGCAGCCAGTGGTCTTAATGGCTGAGCCATCTCTCCAGGCCATGCACTTCTGTCGTGATACTGTGTGTTGGACAGGTTTCTTAACCTCTGTGACTCAGTTTCTTCAACTGTGAAGTTTTACTTCCTTCAGATCCCACCCTTCACCTTCCTCCTCTTTGGAGAAAGGCCATTTTAATTCACTCAGTTTAGCTTCTTGATTGTGTGTATTTATTTTTCTTTTGGCCTTTTGTCTTTNAGATGAAATTAACATTTGCTTCCTCTATCTTCCTATATATCTGGCTTTTATCTGTTTCTTTTCTGTTTAGACTACTTTCCCCCAGTGTTTTTACAGTATGTTTGTGGTTAACCTGAAGCCGTATGTACAGAGAGCACCTCTATTGCTCCTGTACTTAAAGCACAGCTTCATCGACTCAACACTCAGTGTTCAATGCTCTTTGTGGAAACACTAAAATTATTTTCTGAACTCTGATGACAATCTGCACTCTGTTCTTTACAGCCAAATTGCTCTGCCTTCCTAGAAGCTCTTAGCCATTTCTCCTGGACTTTGAAGTCCCTACAATTTCCNCTCTGATGTCTGGAGTTTGGATTTCTTTTCCTTCTCTCTATTTTGTTTGGACTTTTACATGCACGATGAGGGTTTATCATCTGAGGCATTTCACCTTTAATTCTGAGAAATGGTCAGTCATCCCTTCTGTTAGTTACTTCTGTTGATTTTGTTCTCATTCAGGAGCTCATTCTATTAGTACACGGGAGTAACACAATCGTCTCATGTCTCTTCTACATATTCTTAGTTGCTCACATGTGTTGCACCCATCAGTCCTCCCTAGGTCCTGGGATGATTGTTTCCTTGAGTTTCTAGCCACTTAAACTGATTTCCCCCATTTTGTGTCCATGCTGCTGTTCTTGGCTTTTGAAAATTCTTGTTTCTGAATCATGCAGCCAGCCCTTGACTGTATCCTTACCCTAAATTCTCAGTGTATTTCTTTGATCAGTTTCTNTCTGGCATGTGGCATTATTTATTGTCTTTTGTGAGTACACAGAGGGAGGGACTCTGTATCAAGACCCCTTTGTAAGCTTGCTATTGAACTTGAGTTGCTTTGCCTTCCCACCTTCTGGATCTCCAGGAGTCTCTTAATGGACTTTGTATTCATTTTTTTCCCCCGAAGACAGGGTTTCTTTGTGTAGACCTGGCTTTCCTGGAACTCACTCTGTAGACCAGGCTACTGTAGACCTGGAACTCAGAGACCATCTGCCTCTCCCAGGCAGAGTGCTGGAATTAAAGACGTGAGCCACCACACCTGGCTTGTATATTAACTTTTTAATACATGACATTCCTTTTGGTTTTGCATTTGCTTGGTTTTATTTCTTCAGGATTGCGTTTGGGATAGGCAGCAGCATGGGCTGACCCAGTATCATGCCGCAATATATTCTTTATATTATTGCTGGTTCTCAGGTTGCACTGCTCATGTTAGAAAAAGACCCTGTATAACATGACTGCCTTCCAAAATTCAGCACCTTTGACAGTTGATGCACATAGCTGTTTAAATGACTTGGCCACAGCAGTCACCATCTCTGGGGACTGCTGACATTAATGGGATACCACATGCAGTTTGGTGCACCTGTGGTACATGGAGTTGGCTCAGATTTTCTTTCCTTGATGAGCCCAAAAAGCCGATAGTCTCCTTGCAAAGGTGTAATTCATGTCTGTGAATGATGATTTTTCTGGTCTCCCTCTAGCAATCCCTTCCAGTCTTGATGATTTACAGGGAAAGCCACATCTTACAATTTATGCTATTTTCATAAAAAGTTTAAATTGAATTTCACTTTCATTGATTTCCACAGAGTTGGGCAATTCACTTCAGCACTGTAAATTTTACAGCTACTGCCGACTTGTCACTCAGGATGATGAAGAGTGAGGCTGTCTCTGGTCTTCCCACCTTCACTCCACTTCCCAATTTTGTAGGACTTCCTGTGGGGAGACTTCCTTGAGCATCTCACCACCAGCCTTGGGGAGCTCATGGGACACCCGACTGCTTTGAGAAAAGTAAAAAAGTAGATTTAAGCTATAGGTTAAATTGTTCTTCTTAGAAAAATTGTTTTCTTAGAAGCCCCCGTTAAAGTTCTGAGTGAGAGTTAATTTAATTCACAAAGAATTTTTCCTCTCTTTGTTTTTAGAAGGAAGCTCTGAAGGATGGTTAATTTAATTCATGAAAGAGNTGGTATTAAGCACTGAAATTAATCATCAAGATGGCATGTGAAAATCTCTTTCTGGAGGTCCTTAAAAATAGGGTCTATTTTTCTCTTTCTGAGGTGGCTGGCTTAGAGATATTTTAAAGATGGTGAATTGAGATGATATCTCTTATAACTCTACTTGAGCCCCTTGATTGAAATTGCTCTTCAATTATAGGTAAGAAAATGTAGCTTTTTTTCTTCTTCAAGTGCTTTTGTATAACTGATATTTCTCAGGAAGATATAGGTAAAGACTGAGAGGCATCCTAGGAAGGCAGCTGTGTTCACTATTATATTATCAATGCACACTGACAGATGGCCTAAGAAGGCAAATCCATTCACCACTGGACCACTAACACCTTAGAATGACTGTAAGCCATCTAAAGTTTTGTATTAGTCAATTTTTCTCCTATCTCTCTGTGGTAGTTTGAAAGAAAATGACCTCCCAAAGAAAAGAGAGTGGCACTGTTAGGAGGTGTGGCTTTGTTGGAGTAGGTGTGGCCTAGTAGGAGGAAGTGTGTCACTGTGGGGGTAGGCTTTGAGGTCTCCTTTGCTCAAGCTCCGTTCAGTGTGGTAGAGAGTTCACTTCTTATTTCCTGTGGATAAAGATGTAGAACTCTCAGCACCTTCTCCAGCACCACATCTGCCTGCATGCTGCCGTGTCCCACCATGATGATAATAGACTACACCTCTTAAAATGTAAGCCACCCCAATTAAAAGTTTTCCTTTTTAAGAGTTGCTGTGGTTACGGTGTCTTTTCACAGCAATAGAAACCCTAATTAAGACACTTTCCGATCCATTTGTTATTGTCTCTGATTGTTCTTTACTTTTATCTTACAAACATGATATTTTTTTTACTCCACCTTAGCCTAACATTGGATTTGTCTTTAACAACCTGTTCTTCACATTCTTCTTTTTAATTTTTTTCAAATTTATTTTTTATGTGTACAGTGTTCTGCCTGCATGTATGTCTGCAGGCCAGAAGCAGAAGAGGACACAAAATCTCATTACAGATGGTTATGAGCCACCATGAGGTTGCTGGAATTTGAACTCAGGACCCCTGGAAGAACAGCAAGTACTCTTAACCTGTGAGCCATCTCTTCAGCCCCATTTTTTTCAGTTATTATTGTTTGTGTGTAACATATGTGAACATGGTTACACACATTATGAATGGAGGTCAGAAGACAACTTTTTGTTTGTTTGTTTTCGAGACAGGGTTTCTCTGTGTAGCTTTGGTTATCCTAGAACTTGCTCTGTAGACCAGGCTGGCCTTGAACTCACAGAGATGGGCCTGCCTCTGCTCCTGAGTGTTGGCATTAAAGGAATGTGCCACCACCACCACCACCACATTCCTCTTAAAACAATACCCTTACATGCTCTAAACCAGAACACTAAATATTTGCTTTGTTTTGAAACACAGTGTTATGTATCCTGGCCTGGCTTTGAATTCATCATGTAGGAAAAGATGACTTGAATATATAATCCTCTTGCCTACCCTTCCCAAGGTTTGGGATTATGGCATGAACCACCACACCTAGTCTCTAGAATAATAAACATTGCTGTGGGAATAGTCTGAGTCTGTCCTGGCTTTATCAATTATTGTAAGATTATTATAATATTCTTTATCTCCTGTCTTAGTTAGGGTTTCTATTACTGTGAAGAGACACCATGACAATGGCAATTCTTATAAAGGAAAATTTAATTGGGTGGCTCACTTATAGTTTCAGAGTCCATTATCATCATGGCATGATATGGCAGCATGCAGGCAGACATGGGGCTAGAGAAGGAGCTGAGGGTGGAGAAGGAGCTACATCTTGATCCCACAGGCAACAGGAACTGGTCTGAGATACTGGATGTGGCTTGAGCATATATGAGCCCTCAAAGCCCACCCCCACAATGACACTTCCTCCAACAAGGCCACACCTACTCCAACAAAGTCAACCCTCCCAATAGTGCCACTTCTAATAGCTTACATCCAAACCACTGCAATCTCCTTCTTTCAACTCCTGCATCCTTTCTAAGGGAAAATGGATTATTATTATTACTGTTTGATGTACCAGGGAATAGGAAGTGGGCTTGGAAGGGTGCACACCCTCTATTTTTTTCCTCAGAAGATTCAGTTGACCAAGTTGCTCTAAGGAAGTTTGCACTTTGTTCTGTTAAGCTAAGCTTATGGGCAGCTTGCATCTGTCTGTACTTTGGCGAAGCCCGTAATCCAGTGCACCCTGCAACAGGGTGAGGAAAGCCTGCTAACTCCGAGGTTCTGTCCCTGTACTAAAATGATGAAATGCTCAGACTCAGTCTATAACAGCGATCCTCAACATGAAGGTCATGACCCTTTTGAGGGTCACACATCCATTATTCTGCATATCAGATATTTACATTATGGCTCATAACAGTGGCAAAATTACAGCTATGAAGTAGCAATGGAATAATTTTATGGCTGGGGGTCACCATAACCTGAGGAATTGTATTAAAGGGGCACGGCATTAGGAAGACTGAGAATCACTGATCTATACTAAAGTCAACAGAGAATCACCGAAAGAGTTGAGAAACTAGGGAAGGAGATAAGGAGTGTTTTTTTTTTAATATGGTAAGATGTTAATTCATCTTTGTAGTCAAGGATTCAATGTCTCTGGACAAGAATGCTTACTGGGGAGGTGCTGAGCAAGTAAATGTACCTGTGTTATTCATTGTAAAGTGATGGAGAGAAGGTCATAGAAGAGGCCATGGGAGCAAATCCCATTTAAAGGTGGAAGAGATGAGTCTATTTCTATGCTAAGAAGAAAGCACTACTGTAAGAGGAGAGATTGGGGTTATAAGAGATGTTGGACGGAAATAGTAATTTCACCAATTACCAGATGAGCACAGGCTGAAGGGAAGAGCTAACCCTCTGGGCAGAGGTTGAACAGGTTTCTACTGAGTCTGTTTCAGCTTTAGAGGTTCTGGGATTCAACCTGAAGGTCAGCTTCTAAGTAATATCTCAGTCTGCCTTGATGGCTATAAAAATATAAACTGGATAGTTTATAAGCAACTGATTTTTTTTTTTCTGAGACAGAGTTTCTTTGTGTAGCCCTGACTGTCCTGGAACTTGCTCTGTAGATCAGGCTGGTCTCACACTCAGAGATCCAAGTGCTGGGATTAAAGTCATGTACCACCGCCACCCAGTGAAAAGCAGTTTTTAAATAGTTTGGAAGGTTGGGAAGTCCAAGATGAAGATATTTACAGACTTGGTGTCATGTGAGAGCCAGTTTCCTGGTTTGTTCTTGGGTGATTGATGAGAAAAGAGAGAGAGAGAGAGAGAGAGAGAGAGAGAGAGAGAGAGAGAGAGAGAGTTTCCTGGGTTTCTTTGAAAGGGCATCCCATTCCTAGAATGCCACTTTCCTGACTTAATATTCTCTGATGACCATGGGATGGTTAGTTGTAATTGCCAACTGGACATGGTCCAGCATTACCTGGGAAAGGAGTTTCAGTGAGGGACTGTCTTGATTAATTTGGCCTGTGGCATGTATGTGGGGGGTTGTCTTTATGACATTAGTTGAGGTGGGAAGACTCAAGCCCTGTTGGTGGCACCATTCCCTGAGGCAGGCATCCTGGATTGAGTAGAGAAAGTGAGCTGATCAGTAACATACAGCATTAATTCATTGCCCCCTGCTGTTGTCATATAATGTGACTGGCTGCTTCCAGTTCTGGCCACCTTAGATTGCCTGCAATGATGGACTGACTCTAACCTGGAATTGTGAGCCAAACAAAACTTTTCACCTTTAAGTTGCTTTTGGAAGCTGAGACATTTGTTATTATTATCATATCTGGCATTAGGACTTAACATGGTGTAGGTAATACATTTCTTCATACATTCCTAAGATAAGTTAGACTAAATCCTTGTTCCCATTGCACTATGTTTTCTCCCATCGAACCCTAATGTAGAATTTTCATCCTTTCGCTGCGCTGGATTCCAAGGTCCTTGGAGTCAATACTTTTGTCTTTAAGAATAATAGCCATTTATTGGCTTATTGAATAGCCAATTTAGTGGCTTATTGAATGACTATCTGCTTCCCTTGTGCACATGGTTCAAAAGGGTGGATCAGGAATGACATTTCCATTCCCTGTGGTGCAAAGCTTTTTAGGATATATTTAAACTCACTAGTAATGATATAAATGGCAGCCCTGGAGTGATTTACTAACCATTTTATACTTTTATTTACTTGTGGTAATGCATCCTTTGGTGTCCTCTTTGCTTTTAGAATGAATGCATACGGCAACGAATCTTGTTGCTTCTATACAATCACGTTTTATCTGGCAAGGAAAACTGTTGCTTAAGCGTGGGGCGAGAATAAAAGCACATTTCGCTTTCAAGTTTATTTTCAAAACAGCAAAAGTGGATCCATGAAAATTTAATGCCATTTTTTGAATTGATATTACATTCTGACTGCTTGAATTGTTTAAGAAAACCATACAATGAAGTTCTTTCTATCCCATCCCCCACTTTCTCCATGCCTCAGACAACTGAGTGTGTGTGTGTGTGTGTGTATTTTTTTCCTGAGACATCTTTTGCACTCACAACCATATACAAGTATTCTTTATCACCGCATTGATGCAAATGGCAGTGTGTTTCATACACTGAACCTTGCTCCATTCATTTAGTGTATTTCAACGACGAGACACCGTGTTCATACTTTAGCACCTTACCTTACAATGAGCCTTTCATTCAGTGTACCTTCTGTTACTGTCGGTGAGCAGGAACCCAGGTACAGCCATCAGTGTCTGTGGGTGTGGGAGACTGTGGCTTTATGACGTTATGTCAACAGACGATTGAAAGACCACATTGGGAGAAAATGAGTTCCAGCCCATGTTTGAAACTCTTCCAGTTGCTTCTTCTAATGCATCAAAATGACTCATGTCTGCATTTTAAAATAAGGTCTCTGAGATGGCAATAGGCTGTCATATTTCACAGCAAAGTTTGGGTTTCTAAAACCTCAGCCCTAAAAGTGATTCAGAAAAGTTTTAAGAAATCCTTTAAGCCATTTATTTCCCTTCTCCTCTCCTTTTCATGTGTGCATAGTCCTGATCAGTAATAAAATTCTTTAAGTCAGTTTGAGAGTTCTTAGTTTAAAACTGGAAATATGACATGCCNTGGATTGAAACAATTGCAATATTTTGTTTTTAATCACTGAGATATCATTCCACATAATAAATATGCAGTAATTCACTGACTGCTTTCCCTCTCAGTGATGCTGTTTCTGGTTGCTTTTCATCTTTTGTTTTTATAAACACTGTTATAGTGGATCGCCTTGAACTTGGATCATATTCTACTAGGTTTGTAAGACTAATTCCTAGAAGTGAGAGCTGCATGTGGATTTAAAACTCTCATGGGGGGACTGGAGGGATGGCTCCCAGATTAAGGGCAATTTCTGCTNTTGCAGAGGGGCTGGGTTTGGTTCCCAGNNCCCCCATGATAACTCACNACATCCNAGAACTCCAGGTCTAGGGTATCTAAGACTGTTTTGGCCTTTGATGGCACTGTGTGCGTGTGATGGGTGTATATACATGCAGGCAACTACTGGCACACATAAAATAAAAATAGATAAGAAAAGTCTTTCATGGAGGTCCCTAATTAGCATGGTTTCTTTAGAACATACTGATTATGTGGAGAATAGTTACCACTGCTGCTGTAAGCGAGCCATCCAAGTAAACGAGCCACCCAAGTAAGCAAGCCACCCCAATTAAATGTTTTTCTTGTAAGAGTTGCCATGGTCATAGTGTCTCTTCACAGCAATAGCAACCTGACTAAGACAGATAGAGAAAGAGAAAAAAATAGCTAATGTACTGCTCTAGCCTCCTTAAATGAATGCATGGGTATGTGAACGAGCATACTTATGTACATGCACCACATAAGAACACACACACACACACACACACACACACACACACACATTTTGTTTCTTCCTATTACAGATCCCCTTTCTACCTTAAAACCAATGTGAGTGTATTCCTCGCTATTATTTCTTATGTTTGTTGATAGGTATTTTTACATGTGTGCATGAATAGAGACATTTCTTTCTATTGGAGTTTATATAAAATCATAATGTTACAAACAATATTTTGGTCCATGCATATTTCACATAATGACTTAAGCCTTTCAATGTAAATACATGCATATCGAGATCATTCTTCTTGGATATTAAACACAGGTAGCTATTAGCAAAACACCTATTAATATCAATATACTTTTCCTATGTTACATAATGTTATGATTACATTCATTAGGATTTTGAGGAATTATGAGAGTATATCTGCAGACTAAGGTAGATATACAACATAGTAATTAATAGCATGGTTTCTGGGGCTGGGCTCCATGGTATTTGCATTCATTATTTGTTTTTTATTAGGTATGAAATCTTGATCAAGTTATTTCCTTTATCTTGTTGGACAGGCCTAAGGATAATGCATAGTGATATCATAGTTCATTTTGTACTGACACTTAATAAAGACTAAATTTTAAGGAANAGAAATTATTTCCCAGAGTTCTGGAGAACAAGAGGCCCACGATCATTTGCTGAGGGCTGCAGTANGCTTCCTGAGGGAGGGATGCTGTGTCTTCACCAGGCATTGCAGGAGGCAGCAGGGTAAGAGAATGCTTCCATAAGGACCTCCACCCCACCCACAAGGGAAAGCACTCATGGATTAACCATCTCCAAACTCCTCACTCCTTAACTTTCCACACCGGCAACACACAAAACTGGGAGAGTCTACATTCAAACCACAACAGTTGATGTGAGGATTAAGACACAGGGCGCTTGCACTGATCCACGACATTGAGAATGAGATCACCGAATGCCTACCTATTACTATCATTACTGTCCTACAGTTTGAGATGCTTACATGTTGAAAGTCCATTCTGGGAGAGGAGAAGAGGTAGAGGTGAAGGGAAAGAAAGAAGACAAAGGGAGAAAATGATAGCCAGAAGGGAAAGGGGAGAGTGAGAGAACAATGAACACAGGTTAGTTAAAGAATACTGGAGAACGAGGAGGAAGAGTAGATGATGGAGAAGAATGGCTGGCCGCGTAGATGGAGATGTAGTCTTCTAGATTACAGATTGCCATATGAAGCTAATTTTGGGGACTACAGAGTATCAATATAGTGGATGTTTAAATGNGTGTAAGGAAAAATGAGATGGCTGGATGGAACTCCTAGGAGGNAGACTAGCCCATGAAGAGCCAGGAGGCTGTGNGATGGACCCTGCATTTGGATTGACTGTGACAGACACAGCATGTGATTTACTAGTCCATGGATATTTTGATCTGTCAAAATGTCAAGTCAAAATGCATCCAAGGCTGGGTATTCCATTATTTTGGCCAGGATGCCTAAGGAATGGCAAAGCTGATGTTTACTTTTTTAGTGTTACCAGGGAAACAAGAGTGGAGTCCAAAGCTGACCTCTAAGGCTACTAATTTCTGTCTAGCTACCTAACATTGCGTTACAGGGGGACCTGAATCTTTTCTCAGCCATTACATACATCTATTCTGACATTGTTCAATAAGAGAAAAATATTCCCAGTGTCCGTCGAGTGTCTCCCCGCCCCGTGCTGGGCATTGAACCTGAAGCCTTGACCACCCTAAGCAAGTGCCTTACCACTGAGCCACATCTTCTGCTCTGCGACCAGCATTGTGGCATGTGATGGAGACTAATTACCTTGTAATTTGGTAATCAAAAACAAAACAAAAACAAAAATAAGAAACAAAACCCAAAAAAATCCCCCACCAACAAATATCCATAATAAACATTTGTGCAAATATATTAAATAACAACCATGACATTTTTCTTTAGAGAAAAAAAGACTGATTTAATCACAAATGCTAACTGAATGCCCACTTCTCACAAGCCACAAGACTAATATAAAGAGGAATAACACCAGGTCCCAGGCAAAGGAGAAACTTCTTTCTATGAAACCACTTAGAGTAGTTCGGCCACTCTCTTCCTTCTTGCCTTGTCTGTTTCCTTTGTGTGGTAGTGAAGGNCAGACAGAAACAGATGGAGTTTTTCAGGTACTCAGCTGGCAGTCTTCATAATCATCAAATGGGATAATTCTATTTTTCATTATCAACTGCTTTGTTTTTTCATTGTACCTGGGTCTTAATAAAGTATGATTGACACATGGTAAGCAGATGGCAGCTTTGAGTGATAGACTTCCAGGTTAAAGTGCAAACCGAGCTGAAAGGTCATATTTACAAATGGTCTCGTATTTTAGTCATTAAGATATTTTTAGCTGGGTGTGGTGTGTGCCTGTAATCCCAACAGTCGGAAGGTAGATGGGGGAGCACCCTGCTCCTTACCCATCTACAGTTTGCCTCTCTAAGTAGAGTCACACACTCCTTGTTTCTTTTTGGNAATTGACTTAATTTTCATATTCTTTATTATTGAAAGACTGGAAAGACAATGAAAAGCAGAGAATTAGTTAGGTAAATTATACTATTTCTGTAGTTTTGATAACATGCAATTGTTTGTTTCTTTTCTAGACAGCAAGGCAACAGGTAATGATTTTGAGAAAGAATACCATTGTGGATGCAGGCGGTGGACACTGGCTGGATTCTGGGCACATTCTAAAGTTAGTGCTGATCGTATACAGCAGGATTAGCATATTGCTCTGTGCTCTCTAGAGGAACACAACTAATAGGATTTACTAAATGGGCATATGTAATACGGTCCAAATGGCCCAACAACAGCCGTCTCACATGTGAAAGGCTGAGATTTTTGTTTATTTGTTTGTTTGTTTTTTGTTGTTGTTTTCAAGACTTTGTTTCTCTGTGTTACAGCCATGGCTGTCCTGAAATTCATTTTCTAGACCAGGCTGGCCTCGAACTCTCAGAGCTCTGCCTACCTCTGCCTCCCAGGTGCTGGGATTAAAGGCGTGGATCACCACCTCCTGGCTAAAAGGCTGAGAACCCAGTAGTTGTTTGCTCACTCCATGAGGCTGAGTACCTCAGCGGTCCCCATCTGCTGGATGGTTTGGAGAGTTCCTGGAGAGCCATTAGCCCTCCATCCATCTTGGAAGCCCAGCAATGGCGTCAACAGCAGCAGCAAATGAGGTAAATTAACTCAGAAAGGAGAGTAAAGGCCAAGGGAGCAAAAGGTGAATTATCATCTTTCCCCCGTGCCCTTTCTTATCTGGGGTGTTACCAGAAAATGCCGCCCACAACTGGGGTGGGTCTTTTAGACAATCAGTGCAACCCCTCGTAGATGTGTCCCTGTCCCACAAACCAGTCTGATATAGACAATTCCTCAGTTGAGACTCCCTGCTCAGGGGATGGCAAGTTGTGGCGAGCTGACATTTAAAACCAACCATTATCGTCAGGTATGAGATTTGAGTGGACAATTCAGCAGTGAGATCGAGGCCAACCTAATAGTGCTTGCTACTCTTCCAGAAGACCCAAGTTCAGTTCTCAGCACTCACGTCTGGTAGCTTACAATTGCCTCTATCTCCAGCTCCAGGGTATTTGGNATCCTCTCCTGGCTTCTCCAGGTACCAGCTCACAAGTGGCAAACATTCACATAGACAAATACACAGACACATAAATAAAAATAAATAATTTTAAAAGGATTTTAGGGGAAGGTGGCATGAGCAGCAGTCTACAGCTTGTGGAATATTGGAGAACACGTTCCCTAAAGTGGGGAAGATGAGAAGAAAGGGTGGGATACTTTCTTATGTGATCAAAGATTGATGTTCTAAAAACATATAAAGGTGAAAAGTTTGAAAATATAATTGAGGGGCTGGGCTGTGGTGGTACATGCCTTTAATCCTAGCACTTGGGAGGCAGAGGCTAGGATCTCTGTGAGTTCGAGGCCAACCTAGTCTAGAGAGTGAGTTCCAGGACAGGCTCCAAAGCTACACAGAGAAACTCTGTTTCGGAAAACAAAACAAAACAAACTATATCTATCTGTCTGTCTATCTATCTATCTATCTATCTATCTATCTATCTATCTATCTATCATCTATCTATCATCTATCTATATATCTTTCATATCTATCTATCTATATATCTTTCATATCTATCTTTCATATCTGTCTGTCTGTCATCTATCTATCTATCTATCTATCTATCTATCTATCTATCTATCTATCTAATACAGCTTATTATTAGATAGATACAGCTGGATCTCATGGAGGCATTTCCTCAACTGAGGCTCTTTACTCTCTGATGACTCTAGCTTGTGTCAAATTGACACACAAAACCATCCAGTACACCTAGAGATGTTGTTTTCAGGAAATTACTTCTTTTTTTTCCATCTTCTATTCTTTCTTTTCCTTTTTTCTCCTTTGCAATACTTGGGACTGAACCTAGAGCAATATGCATTTGAGCTAAGTGCTAGTCCCCTGAGCTACTGTCCAGCCCCTGAGAAACTGTTTCATCAGAAGTGTGCACCACATTTACAAATTACCCATGTGCTTAGTAACTGGCAGGACTTTTAAACACCTGTATATCTACACAGAAAATACAGTGTTGACACTGACACTCACAGCCTTTGCAGGAGGCTGGAGAGATGGCTCAGTGATTAAGAGCACTTTCTGCTCTTGCAGAGAGAGGATCCAGGTTTGATTCCCATTAGAAGGCTCACAAATGCCTGTAACTCCAGTTTCAGGGGATCTGATGCCCTCTTCTGGCTTCAGCGGGAGCCTGCATGCACACGGTACACAGATGAGCAGGCATGCAGACATAACTAGAAATGAATATGAGTTAAAGTAAATTATTAAAATATTACTACAAGGCTTCAGATACTCCCTGAAAAGCTAAAGTTTTGAGGCAAGAGGTTAAGAGGGGTTGGGTGCATGGGTTACTGTGCTATGTGCCTGTGTGCTGACCATGGTTGGTTTCAATGTGAGGAGGAACTACACATCTGGAGGTCAGAGGTCAGCCTTCGGTGTCAGTCCTTGCCTTCTACTTTGTTTCCAAAAGTTCTTTTTGCTGTTTGCTGCTGTATATGCCTGGTTCACTGACTGGCAAGTTCTGCCGATTCTCTCTCCTCTCTTTCCGTTGACCTACAGGAGTGCTGGGATTTCAGATGCTCACATGGCTGAATGTGACTTTTAAGAGGGGCTGGGCTTTTGAACTTGGACTGTCACACTGTCTCAGCCGGTGCTTTAGCCCACTAAAGCCGTCTCCCAGCCCTATAAAGACACTTGGGAACATTTTTTTTTCTTCCTTTACTGATCCAAGTANGCAGGGCTTTCCTCTTTCCCTGCACTGTGATTAAAATGATCACTAAGGAAATAGCACATCAGACACATCTGTACTCCCATGTATACTCAGCACTATTCATAACAAACACAATATGGAGTCATTGTAGCTATTCATCAATGAAAGAAAGTATGATGAAAATGTGGTCTATCTATATGTCTGTCTATCTATCTATCTATCTATCTATCTATCTATCTATCTATCTATCTATCTATCATCTATAATCTCTATATGTCTGTGCAGTGGAATACTACTCAGTTATTGATAAGAAGGGTAACATGTCATTTGAAAAATTTAGATGACCCTGGAGGATGTCATGTTGAGTTAACTGGCCTGATGCAGCAGGACAAGCACTATGTGATCTCACTCATATGTNGAATATAAGCTGAACTCATGAAAATAGAAGAAAGGTAAAAGGTTCATAGAGGCTGGTGAGGGTAGGGAGGAGGGCTGGCAGGGTTGTCAATGGGTACAAGATTATATTTGTATTGGAGGAATGAGTTCCTGGTGTTCTATTGTGTGGTAGAGTGACTACACATAGCAATAATGGATTATATATTTCAAAAGAGCTAGAAGAGATTCTGAATGTTCCTACCACAAAGAAGTGATACGTGTTGAGGAAATGCATATGCTAATTATCCTAATTAAATCTTCACAGTAGATCCGTATATTGAAACATCGCATTGTACCCACAAACATGCAGAATTGTTGTGCCAAAAAAAAACTATCACCGGATTGTTCTAAACTCACAGAAATTATTCTCTATTCCAGAAATAGTGTGAATTCATTCTGAGGCAAACTTCCTTGACTGTAATTATAGGAATGCTTGATTGCTTAGACTANATTAGTAAGGACCAAGAGAGCTCAAGAAATCTGAAAATTAGGGTTCTCCCACCCAGGCATTGGAGTGGAGTGGGGGAGANGTGAGAGCCAGCTGTACAGGGGTTTAGCTGCTCATCTCATTGGCCTGGCTGTCAGACTGTGCCCAACAAACCCAATGCCTTCCACCCACTGTCTTCTATCTCCTGGCGGCAACCACAGGCTGCAAAGGGCAAGAGAGGGCCTGGTCCCCAGAGGAAAAAAATTTAAAAATATCCANTGCCTCTCAGAGCCAGATGTTTCCCAGACCATTTTGCTCAGAGGCAAAGTAAGTATATTGAAGGAAATTGGTTCTGTACCACCAGGTGCCTCCCTTCACTTGGGGAAGGACTGAAGGTAACCAGCATAGTGCTGTGTTTGCCAGGTCCACCTTCGCCCATTGGATATATTAACACAGTATGATCATGCATGAAGGAAAAGGAGCTGTCCTCTGGTCTGTAACATTCTGGGGCTTGGAGAGAAACAAGTCCTTGGTTACACTTTCCCAAGCTCTATAAACCATTGCAGATTTTTCACTTTATCTGCTAGCAGATTATGATTTGTGTGCAGGCTGTATACTACTTTGGAATCTTGGCCTTTGATAGATAGTCAAACTACTACAAAAAGCCACAAAATAATATGTTGCCACTATCTGCTATTTTAAACTACCAATTTCTCCTGGAGGGATGTTTAGATCTCTTGTCTGTGGGAGCAAAAAAAAATGGATATGAGATTTGTTTTTTGTTTTTTTGTTTGATGGGTTGTTTCAGACTGATGTCTGCACATACCACGCGTGGTCTTGCATGCAGAGCAGATTGTTGCCATTGCAGAAGTTACTAATTTGGAAAATGGGAATTAGTGTGATTCCATTTGCGGTTGAATTGACTTTACAGTCTTAGCCATGACTAATGACTATTTATTTATCAGAATCTTTGANTTTATCAAGGATTTTGNTGAAAATACAATGGGAGAAATTACCCATGTTGCCTTAGTCTTTGCTTTTCTCTTACCATGACAACTTCTAGTCCTGGTNGATCCTTCTGTGCTGTCAGTGCTGGGGCCTTAGTCATCCTTTTGCATGGTCAGGAGAATGACAGACTGAATAACTTCCTAAACATAAGCTATGGAGTAGATATGGCTTTGAACAACTCAAACTGTCAGCATCTCCATTTAACTTGCAAAACGAGACACTGAGTTGGCTGCTCTTCAAGTTGTTTACTGTGCTTTTAAGGACATCTGTATGACTCCTTATTACGAATGCTGGTGGCCAGGCTTCTGGTGTGATTGTCAAGGAAGCCATTTTGAATTTGAAGGGATTTAACATTTGTGTTAACTTCTGACATTATTCCTGTGAGACGGTCCACTCTATCTTCTGCAGCTGTTAAAAGGTATAGCTGCAGAAAGCTGGCTTCCATGGAGTCATTGACAGAAATAGTTTATATTTTAGTGNCATTTTTCTCACTTGAAGTTTTATCGCAAGTCTTAAGTTCCCAAAGTCTGAGCCCCTGCTGCTCTCCATGTGAGAAAAACCAGTTCCATTTTTCATCTCTGTCCGAAAACTCCATGGATTATTCCATCTTTATAGCNATGTAGGAGGAAGCCTGTCTCAACTGGCCCTGCCTAGCCACACCAGGAATCTCAGTCACTGCCGTTCCAGGATGAGCTGCTCTTGGTGAGACNTTCTCTCAAACACAAGGAGTTCAAAATGTCCTCTCTCTCTATTGGGGCACAGATGAGAGTAAGGTGCATCCTGAGCATTTAAATGCCCCCCTAATATAACCACCAGCTTCCTTTTCAGCTCCCCATCTAATCTGTTGCCTTCAACACTAGTTAAATTTGAATTTCACATAAAAACATTTTTTTTGGAGTATTCATGTCCCAGTTAATAAACTACTAGGTTAAATTATATCTTAAGGTAATTTTACTAAAATTCCATTTTAGCAACTCATATTTAACTGCTAATATACATAATCTATTTATTATTTATTGCTTGGTGCAATCGTGAGTCACCCCCAAAGGAAATGCAAGGATGTAGAGGTGGCGGCTGTGCTATCCACATTTCNACAAAGAATAGCCACAAACCCCCTTTCCCTAAACTGATGGTAAACACTACCCAATGATTTGATTTCTATTTCCCAGGGTATCCATNTATTCATATTTTAGAGTTTAAGGATTAAGTGTCTTATATTTGCCTTTTTATTTACTACTTAATAGTGTTTCTAGCTCTATATTTNAAAACCATGTGTAATTTTATAGTGCAGATGAATTATGGAACATTTTCCTATGATAAAGTACATTGGTTATATCCTGTTTTTTTTTTTCTTTCTTTTTTTGCAGTAAATTTTATGGTGACTCCTTGGTGTGTACAGCACTTGTTTTTGTTAAACCATCTCTCTGGAAAATTTTTCTAGGAGTAGAATCTGTGGGTCACCCAGAATTGAGCATCTAAATTATACCTGAGTAATCTCAGTCAGGTTTCTGTTTTCGCTTATGCTACAAGTGGGACCAGCAGGTAGAGAGGACGAGAGAGGAGAACTGCATGTGGATGCAATTTTGTCTTCTTATCTGCAAGTGACCAATCTCTTTGGAAAAGTATTTTAAACTTCTGAGAGGAAGGCGCTTCTATTTTCATCACTGCTAGTAAAANATCAGACAAGGAAATAGATTTTTAAGATTCGACTGAATACAATCTATTTAAGTAAGCTATCACTTCCTCTTNTCAATCATGTCTTACAAGTGTGCCACCAGTCTTCTCTGATCGCCAGGAGTGTCCTCAGAAATGTTTCTGGATTGATGTAAATATTCTGAAGATGCTGTCTTCGATGGCTACATCATCTGAAGATGTTGCAGTGGTATATCTGT
>LZPO01117298.1:65823-77568 GCA_001675575.1 Neotoma lepida
CACAGATCTCCAGAACTCTATGGCTGATGCTGGGACTAAAGGCATGTGCCACCACCTTCCAGCTGGTTCCCTAGTGTGACCTTGGACTCACAGAGAACCAGACGGATTAAGGGCATGTGTTAGTTAACATTGTAGGACTTTTGTTTTTACTACTAGCAGCTGGCTAACCCTTTTCCTCTGATCTTTTAGATAAATTTCATTGGGGGACATAGATAAAATATCACCACGTGTATGTATGTGTGTGTCTGTGTGTGTGTGTGTGTGTGTGTGTGTGTGTGTGTGTCTTGCTGGCACTAGAACCCAGAGCTTCATGCATGCTATACAGCAGTTATCGCTAGTCTCTCAGACTTTTGCTAAGGTTTTCAACAGAAGGTTCTTGTTTCTCATAATGGGGTGTCATGCTTTTCTCTTCTTTTTCGTTGAACAAAACACTTCTTGTAAGGCAGCAGCACCTCCATGTTGGGCTCAAGAGACATACATTTGAGTGTATGTACATGTATGTGTATGGGGAGGTGTTTGAGGGAGAGAGCGAGAGAGGGAAAGAGAGAGAGAGAGAGAGAGAGAGAGAGAGAGAGAGAGAGACCCCTTGGGAGTTTCTAACCCTGCCCTTTGTTCACAGAGCTCACAGTAGGGGTGCTCACACAGGTAATCAAGACTCTTTCCTTTATAGCTAAAGGAAGAAAGAGTTAAACTGTTTTGATAGGAGCACAGCTAATAAGACCATGTACCACTGGCAGGAAGGATCATTGCCTCTCATTGCTCTGATACCTTTTAGTCTTCCAAAAATGAAAACAAACACAGCAGTAAAACTACTGTCCTAAGCAAAAATAAAATTAAAAAAAAATCAGTTTTCCACCTAATGTGTTTTCCAGGGCATCTGTGTAGCTGGAGCCTGCATTAGACATTGTCATTCATGGCAATAAGTGACTCAGCTCTGTCATTTCATGGTTCCCCGTTTCTTTTTCTCTTCACTGTGGCAGTGGGGGAGGGGTCAAGTTGCTTAGTTGCTTGCTCAACATTGGCGAGGTCACCTCCTCAGCAGAGCTTCTTTCTGGCTGTTGCTTTTGTCATTGTTTGCCTGGACAATTGTCACTTTCTCTGCCAAAATGACCCCTTTTGGGTACCTTTCCTTTAGTGTTTTGACAGATAGCTTGCTTTCCTTCTAAGAAACATACATATATATGGATAATAATATATATATATATATAAAATGATGTATGCATATATATCAGGAACTCATCAAGATCTGTTTCNAATGCTAGCCATGAAATATACAAGTTAGGCCATTTTTTGAACTCACACAATACTTCCTCATTTTAATAAAAGAGGATTTCACATGGAAATTATGTGGCAGATTTGTAGGATTTTAGCCTTGACAGTGTACATACTTTTCTAGTTTTAATAATTTATATTATATTCAAGCCAATGTTCATTGGCTTTTGCTGTGGAAGAGGACAGTATCAGTTTTTTTCCCTAGGAAACTTCTAGTCCAGTGGGAAAACAGGCAATATTGCAAGTTACAAAACAAACGAAAAGTTACGGTTTTGTGCTATGATTGTGCATNGTAAGCAGTGACGTCAGGTGGGGTGAGAGAAAGGGTCTCTGAGTGGGTGAGGCCTGAGATGAGGCCTGACAGAGGGACAGACATTGGCAGGGAATGGGAAAGACAGACATTGGCAGGCAATGGGAAAGACAGAGTGTGTGCAGGCCCAGTGCGAGGAATAGCACAGCCAAGGAATTGAGAGGCCTGTGCAACTTGAGGGAGCTTGGCCAGATTTCAGAATAGACCGAGCCACCGAACACTTTCGAGAGAGTGATAACTCAGTAGGGTTTGCATTTCAGAAAGAATAGTTATTTATGAATGGATGAGTGATGATGTTCTTAGTGTAGTCCTGGTCAGCATGAAGGTGGCATGGATGGTCTGGGGCTGGTGGCAGAAATGGACACAGGCAGATCAAAACACAAAGTGTGAGTTTAATAAAACAGCAATACAAGGCACCTGAAAGTGGATGGCCTGGATTTCACATTTCTAGCTAGCTCTGGCTAGCTGAAGAAAACAGAAGAGAGCCAANCTCANGGCAGAAGGTTATACATCCGAGTTGTGCTGACATGAGGTACTTCTGAGGAAGACGGTTTACAGGGTACCCTAGTGACCCATGCTACACCACACTACATGCACCCTTGTNCAAATGAAACAACTGTCATTCTTCCCTAATAACTCCCAGTAACCCCCTAGAAATGCCCTAGNGACCTTGCCTCACTTCCGTGTTCAGCCATGTCCCAGAGCATGTCCTGGAACTAGGGGAAAGTGAGTAGGGCCAGCCTGTTTTAGGTTCCTTGTGCAGTAAGGCAACCTGTGCCTTCTGAGTAAAATTTTAGGGGGAAAAAACCCTACCACATTTGCCATCCTATGCCTATGCATGATTGGGTGTGCAT
Organism: Neotoma lepida; assembly: GCA_001675575.1. NCBI lineage: Eukaryota > Metazoa > Chordata > Mammalia > Rodentia > Cricetidae > Neotoma > Neotoma lepida. Next base: position 68,260 of record LZPO01117298.1, read on the forward strand.
ATGATTAGGTCAGATGCATGATGGGAAAGGCCCAGTGAGCAAAGGTTTACATAACCCAACCCTGTCTATCAAAATGGTAAACCACCCACCCCCTGTCCTTAGCCACCAACTACTGTTCTTGAAGCCCCTAAAGGAAGCCTTGAGAGGTAACCTGGGGCCCTTAAGAAAATCTCACTGGGGCNCTATCTATTCTCTANTTTCACTTTGCTTTTGAATAAAACCCCTTGCTGCTTTGCTATTTGTGTTCCATGTTTTGAGAAAGATCCTAAGAACCTCCAGGGCCTTCTCTGACACTTTGGGACTATAAAGTGGAAGGGCCAGAAAGAGAATTTGGATTTATGGATCTGAAACTCCAGAAAGATCTTGAATGAAGGAGCTGAAGCTTTGAGAAACCCTTTCTCAAAGCCACAGACCTCCCAGGTGACAGAGCAAGATTAAATGCTGCCTTTTCGTTTCTAGGTCTAACATACTCTTTGTTTTTATTTTGTGATGTGTATGCGTGTTTTGCCTGCATGTGTGCAGGTTACCTGCATGTCTGGTGCCTCTGGAGATCAGAAAATGAAACCAAATCCTCTACAAGAGCAGCAAGTGCTCGTAACCATGAAGCCATCTCTCCGGCTATAGTCAAGCGTATTCTTAATGCTATAGAATAGAAAGCAAAGGTAGCTAAGGGTTACATGAGCAGACAGTAGGCATGATGTCTTACTTGGTCTCACTGGCTCTTCTTCAGAAAGTGCAAAGCTAACAGATTAGAAGAAAACACAATGTTGATATGCTTTTCATTTCACTCGCATCACAAGATTTAAGAGCTGGAGAGATGAATTCAAGGGCTGGATTCAAGGGCTGGAGAGATGAATCAGTGGTTAAGAGCACTTCCTGTTCTTCCAGAGGGCCTAGCTTTGACTTTCAGCACCCAAGAGAGGTTTAGAACTATCCATAACAGCCTGGTTGATCTAATGCCCTCTTCTGGCTTCCATGGCACTGTACACACACAGTGAAGAGACAAACATGTAGGCAAAACATCCATACACATTAAAGAAAAATAATGGAGAATCTGCAGTCAGGCTTCAATTTTATAATTCTGGAAACTAAATATTAGCAACTTGTTAACAGACTGGATTTGCTCATCTCCAAGAAGCAAAGCTGTTACACGATGAATTCCTGTGAAATATGGAAAAGCACTCACTTCTGGTCATGCATTTAAAAGAAAGTGCATGGATTCTCCGAAGGGTTTTGTGCTCCTGGCCTACTGTGATTTTTGTTGTAAAATAGATTATAGGAGTGTAATAGGAAAAGAAAAATGAACGGAGAACCGCAAGTGTCAGTCAGATGGTCTTGGGAGAACTCTGCCTGCAGGTACCATGAGGAAAGAAGGGCAACTGTGTCCCTCACTTCCAGGACTTTGCCCTAAGCGAGTGCAAGGCTTACAGAAGCAGGGAGCTGTTAACTACAGGCATACCATGGGTTTATAATTTGCTGCTGCGTATGCTCAGAACAGCATTTTAAAATGTTAATGACACTATTAATCCCCAAGCTCTATTTTCATATTTAACATCCCCTATTCTTCTGCAAGGTTGAAACCCATCTTTCTATTTCTGTGGCATAAAAATGCTCCAATTCTGATTTGTTTTGCAAGGGAAAGATGTTTTATGTATTCTTAGTGTCCTTTCTCTTGTCAAAAAGATGCTCAAGGGAATTTTGATCTGAAAATTTCCATTTCAATTAACTCTGAAACTGTGCATAGAAGCTGCTGGCAAATTCTCTCCTCTCTTACCCTCTACTGCCCTCCATCCCCCCATAGCCCTTGCTCCAAAGGTCTTTAGATATGGCTAGGCAAGGCAACTCTTCTATCTTCACAGAATATGATCTCCTACTGCTATGTTATATCTTCTTGTTTTCCTAGGGTTCTTCCCCACCTCCCCTGCCAGCCCAGCACATACTGAGCTTAACTTTTTGTATGATGTGTGTACACGTGTATATATGTTCATGTGGGTGCACATGTATGTGTACCTGGAGGTCAAAGGTCAGCCTGAGCGATTGCTCCTCAGGTGCTGTCTACCTTGTGTTTTGAGACAGAGTCTCTAATTGACTTGAGGATTGCCAATGATTAGGTTAGGCTGATTGGCCAGCAAGCATGAGGACTCAGCCTGTCTCTGTTATGAATTATTGTGCAGGGAGAGGGGGACCCCCGAGGGTGTCCTGCATGTGCAGAAAAATATGCTGGGCAGATGCAGCTGTGGGCTGGGCAGATGCACACCATGGGGGCATGGCATAGGCCAGTAATTCACAACCTAGACGCTGCATCCACGTGGAGAGTTTATTATATAATAGACAGATGAAGAGAAAGGGAAGAGAGAGACAGAGAGAAAGAGAGAGAAGAAAGAGAGAGGTTGAGCGTATGCACCTCGTGGGAGGAAAGGGGAAGAGAGAGAGAGGAAGGGGAGGAGTTTTTCCTTAGAATGAGGCTTTTATGTCAGGACACAAGGCAGCGCCAAGGGGTGGGATTTCAAGGAGCAGATCAGAATATTAACAGTCTCCCTCTTCCCCAGCGTTGGAATGACAAATGTATGCCACCATGCCTGGCTTTTCCACCTGGGTCTGGCATTGAACTCAGGGCCTCNTGTTTACACAGAAAATTCTTTGCTGTCTGAGCCATCCTTCCAGTCTCTGAAGTTAACCTTGAAGTGAAAAGACCCTAATGCCCTTTTGGGATTCACTCATCTAGCATATTTTGAGGGACATAAGAAATGTACCCCAAATATCTTCTTTTTTGAGCTCTGGACCATGCTCCAAAGTCTCACATTAATTATGGATCAAAGCTTTGAAGTCTGTGAGAAAGATGAGCTATCTTCAGGGAGAGCCCGAGTTAGNAAAACATGAGCAAAGGCATTGGATGATATTGTATCTGCTGTTGCTCTAATGGTTACCTGGGAAATACTATGACCTAAGAATAGAGCTCAGGGGTGTTNGAGGTTCATGTAGTTGTTTATTTTGTCCAGTGTGAAGTAAAGCATTGACCCCTGTGTTGGAGGTATGAGTGCGTTCCACATTCCTTCCTGTCCTGGCAATAACATAGAAGAGAGGACATCTTCTGCTGTTCTTCCCTCTTCCCTAAGAAGGAAGGAGTCCTCTCTTCTGTTATTGCCAGGAGAGCAAGCCGGGAGCACTCAAGCCCACCATAACTTGTAAGACTCACCCCCTAGTGTCTCACTTCCTCCAGCTAGGCTCTGCCCTCACAGACAGTTACAACCTGCTGGGGACCAAGCGTTCAAAGACATGAGCCTACGGGGGACATGTCACACTTGACTACACCATGATGATTCTTTCAGACTCACCAAGTCCTTACCAGGGCATTCTTCTTCCTCTNAACCAATTTTATGCTTATTTTACAAGGAAGGTTGTTTTATTTTTTAAAGACTATTGCTGTTGATAATGATGCCTTTGCCTTTCCCTGGGGAGGAAGAGCTCAAAGGCTCACACTTGTACACTTGTACTCCTGTAACCTGAGTTTGGGTTTCTCAGGGTCTGTTGGAAGAGCTGCTGTATCCCACTTTCTGCCAAGTAGCTTTTTCCTGCATTCTGATTCCAGGTACTGNCTGTTTCTAAGGGTTCTGAGAATTCTTGTTTGCTGATGGTTGATTATATCTGGGTGGGGTAGGTCTGGGTTGTTCTTTCAGGATTATGGCTTCTGCATATCCTACTCTCTCTTATCTTGCAAGGGACTTCTTGCTATGACAAAAGACTAGCGAGCACTAAAGGACCAGCTGGCCTGCTTATAGGGAACTCACGCCTGTGCAACAAGCCATTAATCTGTTCATGGGGTGCATGTCCCCACCTCTTAAGGGGATCACAATGTCAGAATGTATCCTAGTTTTTCACTTGCATCTGAGTTTTGGCAATTATGAGTAAAGCTGATGTAAATATCTTTGAGCAGTTTTTTTGTGGGGGCACAGATGGGTTTTGAACTCTCGGCNAAGGAGTGTGGTTGTTGGATCACACAGGAAGGGTTTACTAAGCTATTGCCAAATATTCTTCCCAAGTGGCCATGTGATTTGGCATTCCCACCAGCAGTGAAGACAGTTCCTGTGGCCCCAGGTCCTTGCCAGCATTTGGTGACATCAGCGGTTCTATAACCACTGATTATAACAGTGATGGAGTGGCATTTCATTGTTTTAACCCTGTTGACCTGATCTATCTGAATGCTTATTTTTCACCCATGTATCTTGTCTGCTGAGGCCTTTGGCCACCTTATCATTACTTTGAGTATAAAATTCTCATGCAAATGTAGTACACCTCTAGGCAGTCCCTGAGCCAAGGTCTTATCTAGACAAGATTTTAAGGCTGAAGATTAGTTTTTGACCTCTGTGTCGCCCTACTCCACCCCCTCATTTTAATGCTGCCTTTTGGGAGGCCCTGTGAAGCAGCAGGCAAAGACGAAGGGAACTTTTGGTCTTCACCAGAGATTTCATGACCTTTAAATGGTAGAGCATCACTTATTTCTNGTTAAGCCTGTGTCTTTGAAACCTGCCTGTCACAAGGTGCAGCCAGCAAGGTTCCAGATTATAGGCAGAAAGAACATTTGCTAGCTGGCCTCACGCTTTCCAACTCAGCTTGAAGACTAATTGAGTGTAGGCCCAGTCGATCACATTCACAGTCAGAAAGCACAAAAATAGAACATCTGATTTTTTTTTTCCTCTAGCATTTGCCTGAATATGTCAGTCTTGGTCAACCTGTAGTCTCCTAAGGTAAATCAAGGGGCAGTATAAATTACTTTTTTTAAATGATGGAGGAAGGAGAATTAGGTATTCAAGGCCAATCTGAGCTACAGGAGACCCTGTCTCAAAATAAAAATCATCCTTTTTTCTTCCATGTTAAAACAAAGATACCCATCTGTGTTGTCATTTTCACTGTCCTCCAGTGANACGTGCTAAATCAGTTCCATCTCTCTCATTTCTGATCACATGCTGCAGATTAAAATCTTATCTTAGTTTAGATTACATTTAGCTGAGAACAACAGAAAACACACCNTTTTAAGGGAGAAGATGAAAACAAGGTCGAAAATTGTTTCTCTCTCATATGGAATTTTGTTCGCTACTGGTTTAGGGTTTCAATGGTAGTTCTGTCCACAAATTCCCCAGGGACTCTGGGATTTCCTGACACCTGCTATAGTGTTCCTGGGGTATAGCCTTTGTCTACATGAACTCTAGCCTTGGATCCAGGCAGAGAGAGATGAGAAAGAAAAGAGTTAACAGTGAATGCCAGCCAAAGTTCTTGGGTGGTGATACATCCCGGTAAGAGATGGATATGCCAGCTCTGAGGGAGGCTGAGAAGGGTGCTGAGAAAGGAAAAGAAAGGCATCCTTCCTCAGTGGCTCGACAATTAGCAACCAGCACTGCTTAACTTATATTGTTCCTGTGAAAGCTCCTTTCATACAGCAATATTAAACTGACCTCGTAAATGTGGCTGATGACCTTGTAACACACAGCAGAAATTAAAAGTAGCTAGAAAGTTAGATTCCCAGCTTTTGATCCTCACATGTCAAAATTCTCTCTATCTCCTCTCTCTGTCTCTGTCTGTCTGTCTGTCTGTCTCTCTCTTTCTCTCTCTCTCTGTCTGTGTGTGTGTATGTGTGTGTAACATTCTTCGGCAAGAGCTCAACCCCATGAAATGATTTGGCCTGATCATATTGTCAGTTAATATGAAAACTAGGACTAAGAATGGCTCCTTTGGACTCAATATTAACTTTTTCTCCACAGTAAGATGAGGTGAATAAAATATTTATATAGAGAGACATTGACTTGAAGGATTGAATTTTCAAACTGGTTGATAAATCATGGAACATTGCTCTACAAGAAATTTATGCCAAAGAAAAGGGATTATTATGTTCAAGTTGGAGGAAAATTGGCTGCAGGAAGAGGACTGGGTTTCTTCCCTGTAGGACTCCTCAAGGACTTTCATATGCTGTGTGCCTTTGGGAACTTCCGGCAGATTTATTTTGCAAACTTCTTTTACTGGCAAATGTTTTATTTCACTCCCAACCCTAGAAATATTTCCTAGAAAAGTTTGAAATGAAGATGACTTGGGACATGCTCAAATATTTAAGGAGCAACTGTTGTACAATATTAGATGCTTTGTAGCCTGTGAGGAATGAAAATGCCCCTTCCTCATATGCAACACACACACACACACACACACACACACACACACACACACACACACACAGAGAGAGAGAGAGAGAGAGAGAGAGGAAAAGTAACCACAGATACATAATTTATGTAACACTTAACAGTTGTGTAATTAACACCACTATCTATTATTGACACACTGTTCCAAGTCTTGGGGATAAAGCTGTCCATACCAGCACGATCTCTCTGATGCTGTTCACTCTTAAATGACCATGTCTCAAGATAACCCTGCTTTTTTGTTTATTTCTTGTCAGATGAGCAGTATTATTCTAAGGGTGTGGAACAGATCTCTGGTGCTCTGCCCCATCACTGCATGGGATTTATGAGTGATTAGCAAGCTCTGTCTATGGGCTGGATAAATAACTGCAGATATAATTCCTGACTATAGTTCTGTGGGACAGAGCTTGATTCTATGGCAGGTTAGCTTTAGTAGGGGAAGGCTGATATGCAAAGACATCTTCCCATTCTCTTAGTTTGTAGAAGACAGTGAATCTCCCAAGTGCTCTGTTATCAAACACCAGCACTTGGTGATTGATGCAGAGTAGATGCTGAGATGGAGTCGACGTATTGGGCAATATTTGTTCTCAAAGAAGGATTGCAGAGTCAAGACTAAGGCATGGATGTAAACTGGCTCAGTGTACAGTCTTTGATATAACGTAGGGTAGATATTAAATGCAGCAGGAGTTCAAAGGAGACCTCTTACAGTCTCTGCCTGCAGTCTGGTGGGTTGGCTATTAGGGCACTTTAATAATGATGCTCTGGGACTGGAGAGATGGCTCAGTGAGTCAAGTGTTTGTCCTGTAAGCATGAGGANCTGAACTCTAGTTCCAGATCCCATGCAAAGAAGCCAGACATGGTGGTGTGCACTTGTAATCCCTGGGAGGTAGAGACAGGAGGATCCCTGGGGCTCACTGGCCAGCCAGTCTACCCTAATCAGTGAGCTCCAAGTGAATGAGATATTCTGTCTTGGAAACAGGTAAATGGCACCTGAGGAAGGGGTTCTGCTATCCTCACACACATGTGTACCTGCACATGCAAACATGTAGCATACATAAACACATTTATATAGCAATGCCCTGAAAACTCTAAATTATTGTCTTAAGAAACTTGAATATGTACACACATGTACTTACATCTGTGTGTGTGTGTATGTTTAAGTTATTGTTCTCTGGGGATGGAACCCGAGCCTCATATACACTGGGCAAGCATTGTACCACTGAGCGACAGAGCTACACCTCCAGGCTAGAGCGTATGTATTGAGNCTTGTACAAAAAGAGTAATGATGTAAAGCAAATGTAGGGGTTCATTTGAAACTACATTACTTGTAGAACAAAATGCATGAATTTCCCCTCTAATCCCACAGTGCTCAGGTTCATGTTCAGGGAAGTGGTTATGCACACACAAGGTCCCAGCTGATGAGGAAGAGAGTGAGGGTTGTAGCACTTTGCACACTTTGTAATAAGACCACCAGGGAAAGAACACGGTGAGGAGAGACACAGAGGTTGAATAGGGACCACTGCGAAGGTTTCCTTAGTTGTGACAATCACAGTATCACTAGTTGCTAAATCCTATGCATTGTTATATGTAACTATGTATGGTGTATAGTTTTGGCTGGCAAAGATGAATTCAATCATGCTGAGAATTTCTTTAGTCTTTGTAAAGTCCTGAAATTAAAGACACNCCCTCTTGGGGTTATCATTCTATATAAATACATGGCCAGCATAAAGGAAGGCAAAACAAATGATCAGAACCTCCAAATAGAAATGCGTCTGTTTGAGTATGTGACATATTTTGCATCTCTAGCTGGGAAGATATAATTCCAAATTTCTTGTTTGGCTTATAATGTATACTTTTGAAACAAGAAGCAACCCAGGCTTAAAATTCTGTTACTGACTGCAGAGCATTATCTCAGAAAGGCAATGAACAGAAGGAGATTTTATGATTCAGTTAATAAAATAGTAGAGTTGATGAAAACAGCTCTGAAATAATAGACTTCAGGAGGTGAAGGCCCATGGGTAGGAGACATCCCAAGATATGTCAAACAAACAACACCGAGGTACAGTGCTGGTCAGCAAAGGACTACAGACTGACGTGAAATACCACTGTCATTTAAAGGATCCAATTGGCTGATGACAGAAACTGTTAATGTGACCCTGGCCATTCTGGATACAAAGCAGCACTTGGGGGATGGGAAGGATACAGCAAAGGAAGGTGCTGGAATGTAAGAAGTTCAGGAACATTGAGCTGCTTGCCTGAGATTATTGTTCCTGAATGAAAAAAAAAAAGTCATCCTATACTGTGTGTGTGTGTACACATGTGCGTGTGTTTTGTCTGGGNGTGCCATCTTTGTTTATTTTTTCTTTTATCAAAAATATTTTCTCCTCATTATATATCCTAATTANCGCTCCTTCTTCCTCTCCTCNTCCCANTTCCTCTCCACCTCCCCTTCTATCTGATCACCCCCTTTCTGTCTCTCATGAGAAAACAAACAGGTTTCTAAGGAATAATACTAAAGCAAAATAAAACATATTAAGATAAAACAAACACATCAGTATAGGACAAAAGAAACAAAGAGAAAGAAAAGGCACATGAAATAAATACAGATGTAGAGACTCACTCATTCGCATGCCCGAGAACCCAATAAAAACATGAAGCCAAGAGCCATACTATATATGCAAAGGACCTGTATGGAAAGAGCAGGGGGAGGAGGATAGAAAATGTTCTGATGTAACATTATGGGACAAGGAACNTCCAAAGACACTGTTGAGTTCGTTTTCTGTTGGTCATCTACTGCTGGACATGCAGCCTACCCTTAAGAGTAGTTTGTTTCCCCAGTGAGACTCCCTTGGAGAAAACTAAATTTTCATTTGCGAGTGGTGTTATCAATTGGAGATTGCTTCTGGGTTAGCGATGGGGTCATGTGATGGGAATGTCTTTCTAAAAATGTGTTGCTCTGATTGNTTGATAAATAAAGCTGTTTGGCCAATGGTGAGGCAGAATAAGGTTAGGTGGGACATTCGAACTAGGGGAAGAGAAACAGAGAGCAGAGCTGAGCAGACGCCATTCTGCCGTCCAGAAAACAACATGTAACAGCACACAGGAAAAGCCACATGGAACACGTGGT
>LZPO01117299.1:5209-21644 GCA_001675575.1 Neotoma lepida
TTATAAATAATTAACAATCACGAATGCTTTTCCCACTAAAGGAGTCTTTATAGGTGGCAGGAAACCTGGAAAATGGATGGATTCAAGTCAGAAGTTATAGCATTATAATCTATGACTCCTGAATCTTAGGCCATTTTATGGGGTGACTTGTCTGTGATAGTTAGTTTTATTAAGCAACTGTTGTGTCATGAAACTTTTCCTGGGGAGATGCAAAACACATGTCTACTCACCATAGAAAGGGATCCTATGACAGACCAAAGTACTGATACCACCAAAGCCCAACTGGTGAACCAATGAGTTTTACTAGTGTTACTTGCAAGAATAGGGGTCAGGGGTTACTTACAATAGCAGAAATGACTCAAAGGCAGCTGCATCACTAAAGCCCAGACCAGCATGGGTGACAGCTCACAAAAGCTGGGAACTTGAAGCATACTGCACAGCCTGCAGGCAGCTCAATAGATTGGAGAGTGTCCTTTCCAAGTGACTCAGTTGTTCCAAACCTCTTCCAGGCAGCTGAGCTGGTTCCTGCTTCTTCCAGGATGCTGGTCTGGTCTCCATGTCTTCTTTGCAGTTTGGCTTGTNTAAGAGAGGCTCTCAGCAGTCTTTATTGTTTACCATTGGGAAGGAGGGGCCTAATGAGTCTGGTCAGTTTTAGGGACTTCCTGAAGCTATTTTGAGTTCTTTACTTCGTATCTTAGGGAGCTTCCCTACAGGATAGAATGTTTCAATTTTGGAGGAAACTGCCATATAACAGCCACTTGTCTGGGTCTTGGTGCCCATTTGATCAAGCTGTATTTTGGATATTTCCTGAGANTGTGTTTGGTGAGGTTTACATTTAAAGAGTGGACTTTGAATAAAGAGAGCTTCCTCACAATGTGAGTGAACATCTTCCAATAAAATGCAGGCTTAAATAGTAAAAGGGTGATTGCCCTATCAGCAGTGGATTGTCTAGCAGAAGGTCTTCTGGCTAATTGGCTCTGCCTTGTTCAACAGCAGACTGCCCTTGTACTTAACTCTGCCTCTTTCTGGGGCAGAAGAGTCTCCAGTCTGCTGGCATACTCCCTCGGATTTTGTATTCAGCAGTCTCCACAATCATCTAATTGATTTTGTTTCTCTGGAGAACTCTGACTAATACAATAACCTATATGATCTATAATTATGCTAATTGATGATCATTAGGTTATTTTTCTTTTGTAGTATAAAGAAAATGCAGCTCACCTTTCCTCTGTGATTTCCAGAGTATCTCCCAAGGAGTCTTAGCCCACTGGGTTCTATACTTGCCCAAAGGACCAACTGCACCTGAGTCAACTGGAAGACTTGCTAAAATCGATATTTCCAGGCTCCACCTCAGAGACACTGAGTCAGAATCTTTCAGAGAATGGTTTGGTGATCTGCATTTCTGACANGTCATTGTCTGGATTCTGTGATCATAAAAATTTGAGAACTTCTATTCTCTTTGTACTTGTCTCATTCCTGTGACAAAATACCGATAAAAGCGATTTAAAGAAGCCACTCAAGGGCACTGTCCATTGTGTCAGAGATGTAATGGTGGCAGGGGCTTGAAGTAGCTGGTCACATTGTGTCTGCAGTCAGGAAGTAGGAAACAATAAACTGTCATGCTCAGCTCTCATTCTCCTTCTTGTGTGGTCCCGGACTTCAGCCTACAGAATAGCATCATCTGTAGGTAAGGTATGTATTTCCACATAGATTAGCCTAATCTAACCCCACAGGCATGCTCAAAGGCAGGTTGGATAGGTGATTCTTGATCCTGTCAAATTGACAATATTATCCCTTTCAGTATATGTTTCTCGTTTTGTATGGACAGTGAAATTATGTGGAAGAGACCATTGGAATTAAGACCAAAGTTGTAGGTGAGGAATGATCCAACAGGAGAGACAATAGACAGACAATAAATTCCATACGATTTAGATGCTTCCTTTCACATATGGGATATAGATAGATTATAAATTTCTTTTAAAAATGGGATGTAGTTACTATTACTGGCTGGGATTATATGACAGAGCTAAATTTGAAATATTATAGAGATTGCCTAAGGTATCTTCTTTTATTTAAAAGAAAATGATGGGAAAAAATCATAAGAATGTATAAATGAGAATGGCAATGAAGTCCCCAAAGAAGAAACAGGTGGCTGCNTAGAATGTGGAATGACAGTGCCTGGGGCCAAGTTTAGGAATGAACCTCTGGGAACTGATGAGGCACACAGAGTATCCAGCTGCTGGCTGCAGCCAACCCTTCATTCCCTACAGGAAGGTTAGGGAGAGGAGGAGAGGGGAGGACCCTGTCTCTATTGTGTGGATGCCAAGTGTGTAATGTACAACATATGGGGTATGTTTTTCATCAACATTATACTAAAGAGATTTTGACCCACCTGGTAAGAGAAATGAATGGGTTTGCAAAAGCAATTAGCACATGGAATCAATTATGAAGAAGGTCGTATCAGCATCTGGCTTAGTGAAAACCCACATTTCCTATAACTCCAGGATATAAGAACAGCAATTCTCACAATAGACTGAGGCCAATAGTGTATAAAGAATGACTTATGTCCACCCAGGCCCACCCTGTGTTTACGAGCATGGTATTGATTTCCTGTTTGCTTTTTCAGAATTGACATAGAAAATGTACTTTAACCCCTATAAGAAGGTCATGAAGACTCTGTGGCCAGACAAGTGAATGTTGACAGAAGAACTCAATTCTTCACCATCACTTTTCTTTTTTTTCTGGTGTGTTGATTAATTTTTTAGAGACTTGCCGGTTAAGTTAAAAGTGATGACAAGAAATAAAGTTCTCCTTTAAGTAGCTCAGAGGGCCCATTTCCTTCTCAACTTATACACAGAAAGTTTAGGAAATAAGAACACTGTGAAAAACTCTTAACTATTAAAGCTACACAAGACATTTTTTCAGTTAAAAGGACTAGACTGATTTTTTTTCCTCACAAAATATTTATAATAAAAGTGATTCACCATTTTAGCAAGATCTGCTAGTTTATAGACATATGACTTCTAAGTTTATTTTGAAAATTATTGAGAAGAGAATTAACTATGAAAATAAGAATCCAAGGATCCTGAAATTACTATATAAAAAAAAACCAAACAGTACATACTACAAAGACAAACAAAATCTAGTTATAAAATTTGAAGGCATCTTGAATTTTGTAAGGCCATGGGGCAAAGTGAAAATAAAATGCAAGCAGTTTGTTGGCAGAGTTGTTGAATGCAATGCAGAAGTTGATATATTATGACTTATTGTCCAAATCAGCTCATCTCCTGTTTGTAGTATGGCCCAAAAGCCAAGACTTATTTTTAAATCATTCTAGGTTTATAATGATAAAGAATAGGCAGGAGCAGACACATGCGGCTGTCAAAGCTCCAAAGTATTTACCTCCATTCCCTTTCCAGAAAGCATTTGCTACCCTCAATCTAATCTAAATAACAAGGGGTTTAGAATCTTTCTGTCCTTTCTCTGATGGCTGCCAGANTGCATGCCTGCTCTGAGCCTGCTCCCTTATCTGTCACTCTGAGATGTGGAAACTGGACCAGCTGCACACAGCCAGCAGTCCCCTCCTTATCCACAGCTTTACTCTTAGTGGTCTCAGTGCCCTGCAGCCAACCATGCTTTAAAGACATTGTGTGAAAACTTGCAGAAGTAAAAACTTCTTATGTTTTAAACACTGATTATCACATATCATTATAATTGTTCTGTTTTGTCATTATTGTTGCCTCTTATTAAGTTTAACATGTGACTTAGATTTCATTACAGGGATAAACTACGGAAAGCAGAGTTTGCATGACACTATATTCTGTTAGGTGTCAAGGAGCCTCAGAACATCTTGGAACAGTCTCCCTAGGGATAAAGGAAGACTGTTAGAAGAGAAGATGGGGAGTTTGGTGGGGACTGGGAATTTTTTCAGCAATGCATTATTTATTTCACTCTAATAATAACTATGAGGAATGTTTCCTATTACAGATGAAGAAACGAGGAAACTAGAGCTCAGAGAACTTAAGCAATTGCAGAAAGTCACAGATGTGGCAGAAAATAAAGCTGTAATTCAGAACCATGATTTGCTCAACTTCTGAGTCTAGATTTCCCACCTTGAGGAGNCTCTGAGAGAGATGTGAAGCTGTCATTGTCTCAGGCCAGCTCCTTTGTCACTCAGATTAACTAAATAGTTGCCTCCTTAAGTTCTAACTGGAGAATTTGTCATTAGTTGCCTCCAACGATATGACCATAGAGTACTGCCTGTCTTGGTAACGAATCTGACAAACCTGGCACTGGATGCCAATGCTGTCACAAGGAATCTTAAAACTATTGCCTGCAATGACTCAAGGAGACATTGTCTTCATTTCTTTATAATGTGGTGCTGGGGATGGGATCTAAGGCCTGTGAAAGCTAAGCAAGTACTCTGCTACTGACTTTATCCACACAGCCCCCGGGACTGCTTTAAATCAGCACAGGGAGATTGTACCTCAAGCTTATTTCAGTGAAAATTTTCATCGAGAACATGCTTTGAACACACATTGTACACTGGCCCCTTCCCCAATCAGACTTCAGTAATTTGAGCAAAATTAAAAATTCATCTTATCTTTATCAAGCCAAGTCTTTTCATAGTGTGTGGCATTTGCCATATGAAAGGGGTGTGTGTGTGTGTGTGCGTGTGTGTCTGCACACAGCAAGGAGAGAAGAATATTGAGTGACCTTGACATGAAAACCCTTTCAAACATCCTGACCTTGGAGTTGGACAGATGACACAGGGTCCCAATANGAAGNTAACAGAAGCAGAGACATAGATGAAATGCCTCCTTCTGGAACAGGGCTACAATGAACCATTAGCTAACTGTTCAAAACGGAGATCCCTAGGGGATCCAAAGCCTGGGCAAATGAATCTGGCTTTCTATTGGGCTGGAGGAAGCCGAGAAAGACAATGAAATGATTAACAAATAAGAGAATGAAGTGACCTAGGGCAACCCCCCTGGACACTAGGCTAGCTGACCGTGGTTTGTACACCATCTTATTTACTCTTCCAAGCCACGTTGTGAGGTAGGCACAACTGTCTCCATTTTATGGGCAATGAAACAGAAGCCACAGCCAAAGTACTAGGCATATGTAAGGGCAAATGAAACATAATTGGGCTGTCTCAGGAAGAGTAGAAGCAGAGAAAAGTATGGTCACAGAGAGAAGGCTGGCCAACACCCTAGAAGTCCACTGCTGCTCAGCAAACATCTGGATTCTTACTGCATTAGTCAGTCACCTCTGTGCCCCCAATGATCCCTAATACTAAACAATTTAATATGAAAGCCATGATGGTGGTGATTACGAGCCTGATCCAAGAATGAATTTGAAACTTGAGGCAAGGCAAGGAAGAGATGTTTAGAAGTGCTTTTTTCCCCTAAACAACCCACTCATGAAAGTTAGTGTGTAAAAACTAACTTCCTTGACCAAATAGATTCTTTACTGGGCAGTCAACTGTCAGACTAATTTGGGTAATAGAGTCATGCTTGAAAATAACAAAACTTTATTTCAGACATTTCATGATTTGGACTGCTGTGAGCTTCTGCTGATCCAGGACACAGCAGTAATTCAAGCTGTTAAGGTGAGGAACATCACATCCCCATCCAATGACATCTTGGATTTGGGGGTCAGGGTATTTTACAATGCTGGAATTCTAGGGGACATTCAGTCTAAGCCACTTCATTATTCATAAAAGGAAACCACGTCGTGAAAAAGATCATNTGACTTGCCAAGGGTGACACAGTGTGTATTGACAGAGCAAATGGGTGAAGTGTGCATTTTGAATGACCTATCATCCCCCAGAACCGGGTCCATGCTCAGGTTGCATATTATTAGAGGACTCCAGATGGCCACTTGGTGGCAGGGTATCTGCCTCAGAGTCGTTCTGGAAAGGCTGATGGCTTAGTCTCAGCAGATGGAGCCCACCCCAATTACCTGTTTGCTTCTCCTGCTGGTAGAACCTCATCTAGCACTACTTTCCAGGGTCTCACACTGTTCCCAAAGGCCACACTGTCCTGTCTGACCCACAACACATATTTAATTTCTTAGCAGAGGACTGAGAGTGAGATGGTGGTCTGGGACTCATTGATATTAGCACAGACTGCGTGGTCCACTCTTTAAAATAGCTGGCCTCAACAAGCCCTAAAGTGGCCATCTCAAGACAATGTTGTAGTACAAACTCGAAGGCAATTTTCTTAAAGAAAAGGGTGCCATCCTTCAGGCTGTAAGACATGCACTAAGTTGAAGCTCTCTCTAGGACACCACATCCTCAAAAGGCGGATTATGTGAGCCTGGGAACTAAGGTGTGCAAATAAAAGACGCCCCATTTATCATCCTTCAGGAGATTTTGTGCTTCCGATATGTAAAACTTTGGGTTTTCAGAATTGGAAGACCAGATTCCAAATAGCATAATCTTTCGCTGGTGAACATAGGAGCTGTTGGGGTTCAGGCTCCCTCTCCTGTCAATGTACATCAGACAAACTTGCTGACAACCAACAGGAAGGAGAATCAGCATCCTGGCAGAGTAATTGGTCTTGAGCAACATGGGGAATGAGGCTGCTGTTTCCAAATGGGGTAGGAGTGGATACAAGTGTGGCCCTTTGGTAGACATTGGTATCCTGTCATTCCTTGGCTATTATATGAATGGGAATATGCAGCAGCTTTGAGAAGTATAGGGTCATACTCTTAAGGGTCAGTCCCTTCAAGAATGAAAGATCAGGTAAAAGCAGCAGGTGAGCCACCACAGTCCACTGAGGTGGCAACAGATAGTAATGGAATTTAGAATGGAGAGTGGAAGCAGAACAGGAGAACCAGTTGTGGCCATGAGGCTAGAAGAACAAGAGGTAAAGGTGAACTCTCAGANGCTGGGTCATCTGAATCCTACCAACTGATGGCCTCATCTGCTGTCCTTCTGGATCTACTCCATGTTCCTTCTGGAGACCATCTTTGTCATACATAGCTTCTTGGGCTCCACAACTGAGCACCACCTGGGACTAATAAAGCCCTTCCTTACAAGACTCACATGACAAGGGACTCCTCTGATGGTGATTTTGCCTTGAAAACTGCTTGGCATGACTGTGGCATTCTTGGACCTACAGTGCAGTCTGGGACACCATCCATCCAATCCTCTTTCTTTCCTCTCTCCTTGACCAGGTTCACACGTGCTCCACAGCAGATACCATGCTGCTGTTTAGACCCTGTCCCCAGCTTGTGCAGCACCTCCGCCATCTCCATGTCTCTTGCTTTTCCCTTTGTCAGTCTAGCCCCTATGTCCTTCATATTGGATTCTTAGAAACCTGGCTTCTGTCATGTTTTCTTACACTTCTCACCCACCAAGTCTTCTGTCAGGCTTTTCAGAACTCTTCTTTCTCAACGTTTCCCACTCCCCCACCCCCAGACTGGACACCCCTGAGGGCTCTTTCATTTCTCCTTGTTCTATATTTTACCTGCTCAGATTTCATGTCCAAACCTTTCAGTTCAAGTCTCTCCTCACTAGTGAATAAGCTACCATTAGCCTTATTTTCCTTGGAAAACTTCTCCAGAACTTTGATTCTTTGCCAGTTCTTAATGAGAAACACCCTGTCCTAAAGACTCAACTGGTCATGGTCTCTAGTGACCCTCTAGAGTACAGTTCTACAGTTGGTTGAACACTGTAAGTTTTGAATTAATATTGGCAATAGTTTCATGAGTTCTGCTTTGCTGCTGTTCCCTTTTACAAGTGATGAAAACTGAGGCAGAGGATTTCTGTGATTGGCCCGTGAACATACAGCAAGTGGATCCTGTGAAGCTGGATGTGAACTAAGGGGATGTAAGGAAGANAGAAACAGGATGAAAAGAGGAGAATGATAAGTTATAGAAAGAGGGTCTTTCTTTTTTAATGAGGACACTGGAGATCTTCCATCCTCTNNATCAGTTCTCTACCTACTGTAATTAATTCTATTTTATTTTTGTGTATGTATTCATAGTGTGAGGGTATGTGTGCATGTGTGTGCAGGTGCATGGAGTGTGTGTGTGTGTGTGTGTGTGTGTGTGTGTGTGTGTGTGTGTGTGTGTAGAGCAATGGTCAGCCCTGGGTGTTGTTTCTCAGCCGTCTTCCCCTTGCCCCGCTCTTTTGAGACAAGGTCTCTCATTGGCCTGGATCCTGATTAGGCTAGTCTAGGCTGGCTGGCTGCTGAGTCTCATGGACTCAGATTACAAGCCCATGCCATCATATCTGGCTTTTTAAAAACTTAGGTTCTGGGAATTGAACTCATGGCCTCACGCTTGCAAGAGAATCACTTTATTGATTGAGCCATGTTCCCAAGTCCTCAGTTTTATTTGTCTTCAGCAAAATGAGCGTGTTGGATAAAATGATTTTCCATTTACTAACATGCTTCCGTGTTTGTTGACAGTCCATGAGCTGCAGAATGCTCCATAGGGGTCAGTCTCTTGCCTTTTCTGCTCTTGGCTTGTTTTGTATTAACATTAGAAACACCANGGCTCCTGGATAGTGTCAGCTTGCAGGTGTCCCAGCCGCAACCACTGAGCCCCAATGAAGCAAGACTCGGCTTGCTTTTCTTTCTTATTCTTTTTCTCTTAACAAAAGTCTACACTGTGCTCTATGCAAAGCCGCAGCAGATGGGTGATGTCCTTTCATGAGTTTCTGAACACCATACCTGACCTTGGGCAGTGCCACTGTGTGCGCAGCAGGGATGGTGACAGAACATTCTCGGTCCCTGTGTGTCACCAGCCTGGGGCCCTCCCGAGACCCTTCACATTAAAGCAGAGTTGTTGGAGGCCCCGAGCATCTGTGCAGGTGGAGTGGAACAAAAGGACAGAAACAGCTGATCAGCTTAAATGTCTAGGCAGCTAAATCAGGATTAACCTTTCTGGCTTTTGTGCTGATGAGATTTGGAAGAGCCCTGCACGTTTCCCAGCTTAAAAGCAGACATTTTGCTAAATAAGATTTGTTCTGTTTCATGAATAGTAGCCTCAATTTACACCACTAGATAAAATATAGTAATGCCATTGAATCAAAATCNACATATTAACTTCCTATTCTGTTTAAATTAATTGGATTAATGTGAGGATGTAAATCTTTATCAGTTTATGTTTCGAGCTGTGCGTTTCGGGAAAAGGTAAATCAACACAGATGTTTTCTATAGCCTCNTTTGTCAATCTGTCTGTNGATGATGTCATTTCTCTTCCAGCAGGATAATTACTTGATGGCTCTTGGTCCTCCATTGTCTAGCATATAGCAAGTACTAAAAACTGTCTCAGTAACTGGGTACCTGAAGGATAAGTGAGGAAGATGGAAGACTTTTTAACAGAAAAACTACAGTGATATGATTGTAAATTATTAANAAATAAGTGAAATTGAAATTTTTAAAATTCTGTCAGGAACTGGGAGAGTGGTAATGTACCTTTGTAATCCTAGCACTTAGGAAAATNGGCATAGTAGGACCCCAACAGTGAGTTTCAAACCAATGTGAGCTATATAGTGAGTTGCTGTCTCGGAAAATACCTCCTCTGTATGTGTGTGTGTGTGTGTGAGTGNGTGNGTGTGTGTGTGTGTGTTGCATCCTTTCAATTCTCAGTGGCTAGAAATGAAGATCCTATCATGGGAGACAATATTATTAAAGTTTTGCTACATGAGATATGTGTCATTTTTCAAGCTTCTGCTTGAATTCTTCAAGTATTGTGTGTTAAAATGAAGACTTGAACTTTCAAAGACTTTAGGTGAAATCATTTGCCTGCAGTAGGTTGCAGAGTCAGCTTTCCAGTCCTCTCCTCCGAGTGCTTTGTAACTATCACCTTTACAAACCCCAGTGGAGCCATAGAAAGGTGTAGAAGTCCACGATCTCCGGAAGCAGAAATACCCGTGATGAGAAGGCAAGTCTGCTACTGCAACAGCTGTGTGACCCTTAGACGTCACCAGTGCCTCTGAGCTGCTTTTCCTTTTCTGTAATAGAGAGAATTTGTCCCTGCTTCTTGGGCTGAGGTAGGAAACCTGGGCTCCTTTCACACTGTGCTTTGTCCATGATGCTTTGTTTTTGCCAGTTCTGTTACTTACATCATTTTTGTAAGTGGTCTTATTTGTAACTTGTCTCATAGAAATCCAGCCCATGAAAATCAATGTTGGCCCTCTCCCTCACCATGTGCTTGATCTGTCCTGAGTTTCTAGGTTGAAATGCTCTTGCCTCCACACACAGCCATTCCCTCTGCTCACAGGGGGCCAATCTTGAGCACACTGAGTGATTTTAGTGACCAGGGCATGGAGTGCAGGTAAACATTTAGCCTTCCCAGTGATGCATTACCAGCTCACATTCAGTGGCACTGATTCCCACCTCTTTAATTATTTAAACCATTAGTAGGAAATCATCTTTTATCNTGTATATTAGAATAGTAGCTTTTTTGGGGGAACGTGTTTCAAAACTCAGATGTCATACTTTGCCATATTGTCTCTTCTGATGGACTTCTATCATACACAGACAAGTTTTTACAAGGCAGGGTAGTAAAAAAGAAAAGAAAGTTGATATTGAGCTATTGGCTCTTGGGGTTGACATTCACAAACTATCAGGCACAGAGACTTGGCTGATGGCCTCATACTGTATTACCAGCAAAGGGAGTGGGGCTGCGGGGGTAGTCTAGCTACTACTGCAACAGCTGCGTAAATTGCCCATTAAATTTTATTATTTATTAAATTTTTCATTAATGGGGCTTGAATCTAGGGCNTCATACATGGTAGACAAATGTCCCCAACCTCTTTTTAATTCAGAGACTTGATCTCATTAGATAGTCTAGGCTGACTTAAAGCCACTCTNTAGTCCAGGAAGTACTTTTATCCTCCTTCCATGGCCTCTTGAGTAACTGGAGTATAGGCCTGTACCAGCAGGCCCACCTTCTGTTTACGATGCTTTTATGTTCAGGTTTTCTCTGCAGACTCAGCCAGAAGGCATTGATCAAAGTTGAAAACTCCATATTGTTGGGCTTTGTAGACTTGCAGAGCTATGCTAGGAGATGAGCGTTTCACTGTCATTTAAAGCTACTGAATTTACATTCAGACTCAGTGGCTCATGCTGCNGGACTGTGTAACCAGGAAGGACATTGGACCCCTTGACTGATCTAGACTTTAGAAGGTACCTGTTTGAACCCATCAGATTCCTGTGTGTAAGAGGGTACAGCCAGTTCTCTGGGCATTTGCAAAAACTACATGAGCTAATCTGGGTGTATTCTGTAACAACAGGCATATTGTGGTAGTTCCTGAGTAAGTGTTGACCCACACTTGGAAGCCATCTACCATGAAAGGCAGCACATNCATAATTCATTATATACCTCTCTTTTTATTATTAAATGTTAATCATTATTTTACTACATTTTTATTTTGATTATTCTGATTGCCATTTCATTTAGTAAAAATTATATTTTTTTGTTTCTTACAGAACAGTTACTTTCATAATTCATACAATCGCCTTAAAATGCATAAGCCATGTTCAAGGAAACATGCCTATAATAACCATTTTCTGTTTTTGTAACATTGCCACTTGACTTTAGTGTCAATCATATGTGTAACATCTCTCTGGTCCTGTGAAAATCAAGCCATAGTTTCCATCACTGTGAATGTGGCCTGACTGTAAGTAGTAAAAGAGATTACTATGCTGGGCTGATGTGAACTTGGNAATATTTGGCTCCACTCATATCACATTTGTACTGTCATATTGTTACAAGGCCAGAGCCCTCATCATCTGAGGCTTTAGTCTGTCCCTTCATTCATCCTTATCTTATTACTTGGTGGTTACCATGTACACACAGACAGCTATGAAAATGTCCATTCACCCCTGGAGAAGATGACGAACTGGAATTGGGCAGACATAGGCAGCTGGTGGTGAGTTGAGCTAACAGCTTCTTTATATCAACATCCCGGTTCTGGAGTGCTCTGTGACATCATTCCTGGGGGAATGTGAACAAATACCTTCTCACCTGAGACCATAGACCAAAGTAAGGATACCATCAAAGTTCAACTTGGTGAACCAATGAGTTTTGTTGGAGTTGCTTACAGGAATATAGGTTTACAGGAATATAGGTTGTTTTAAAGACCTGAAATGTCGCAAAAATAGTTGCATCACCAAATCTCACCCCAACATGGGTGACAGCTCATGAAATCTGGAAACCTGAGCACACTGCCCAGCCTGGAGGCAGGTTGGAGAGTGTCCTTTATTGGGAGTCAATGGGCCTGAGCCTCTGCCGGGCGGGGTGGCTAGTCTCTGTTCCTTTCAGGTATCTTAGTTTGTGTGAGTGTATCTTTCAATGGTCCTTTCTGTTTCTGTGTAGTTGGGGAGGGAGGAGTCTAGTAAATCTGGTCCATTTCAGGGACTTCTTGAAACTATTTTGAGCTGTTTCCTTTTGAGCAGCAGAATGGAATATTCTACTTCCTGGAAGAACATCCTGTTGTTGCACCTCACTGTGAACATCCTGGGTGTTTTGGAAGATTTTCATCTTGGAGGAAACTGCTATATAATATGAGGCTGACTAAAATAAGAGTGCTGGACCACCCAGAACTTATCAGCTATGTGAATATGTATTTTTGTGTGTGTAAATCTATGAACGTGGAGAAACATACATTCAACATTGATCATTGGTTATGATGGGTGGCTAGAAAGGGTGATTGCTAAAAGACATACTTTTATATTGTTTGAATTGTTACATTAGACTCATAGTGTTTGTAAAATATATATATTTCCTTTAAAATGAATATTTCTATGTATATGTATGTGTAATGATGAGACCAGGTAATTGTGTATTTATTATTTCTTTGTGTTAATAATATTCGAATTCCTCTTTAATAGCTACTTTGAAAGCTTTATTCTTGATCAGTGATGATCATCTTCCTGTGCTATGCCCAATAGTTTTAGNTATTTCTTCTATGTATCACACCCCTGTATCTATTAACCTTTCTTTTTCTTTTCCTCCTCCCTCATGTCCATGCTCCAGCAACTACTATTTTCTAGTTCTTTGCAATCAGTTGTTTAGCTTCCATATAAAAATGAGAACAGGGGGTGTTTGACTTTCCATGTGTGACTCTTACCATTTAACACAGTGTTCTTCAGTTGCATCCATGCTGATATAAATGGAGGAATTAAATAATTTTATGGAAGAATAATATCCATTATATATGCATACCAC
Organism: Neotoma lepida; assembly: GCA_001675575.1. Taxonomy (NCBI): domain Eukaryota; kingdom Metazoa; phylum Chordata; class Mammalia; order Rodentia; family Cricetidae; genus Neotoma; species Neotoma lepida. The sequence continues at coordinate 18,398 of LZPO01117299.1, forward strand.
ATTTTCTTTATTCATTCATCCATCGGATGTCACCTAGACTGCTTCTGATTGGGAACATTTTGAATAAGCATATGAGAGCAGATGTCTCTTCTACATCCAAATTTACATTTCTTAGGATATATGCCGAGCAGTGGAAGTTATATTTCCAGTTTTATGAGGCACGGCCATACAATTTCCATATGTGTACTAATTTACATTTCCACTAGCAGTGTATGAGAATTATATTTTCTTTAATCCTTACCGGCATTATACATGTGGTACTTAAAAAAAAAAGCCCAATGCAGTGTTCAAAAAGACAAAGCATAATGCTATTAGAAAAGCAACTCAAGAGTGAAATCAGTGTCCTCAAGAGTGCGCACACATTACTGAGTTAGTAGGGGTGAATCATCTACTACGGCCCTTCTCACCATCATCTCAGTGATGTCAGTGTCACAGGCTAATCCATGGACTATATTCTCCATAGCAAGGACTTGAACCCAGGATGAGATAACAAGGCTTGGTTCCCATTGAAAACAAGGAGCAGCACTGTCAGGATTTTCTTATTTCTCTATCTGTTCCTCTTTCAAAAATAATATTTCGTATGTCATATTGAGTGATGCAATCCAGACTTAGAAAGACAAATGCCACACGTTCTCATTTATCTGTGGTTATAGCTCCTAGTCTTCANGTGTNAGTATACAGCCTGCAATAAACCCAAAAACCAGGAAAGTAAAAAAGAAAATGGGACCATGGAGGGCATTAGAGATGGAAATAGAAGGATACAAGTAATTTTTAAGGGGAAATGGGTAAAATTGGGGGTGGGGGTAGTTGAAGTGGGAAGAGGGAGGGCAATATAGAAGAAGGGGGAGGAGGGTAAATAAAGTAAGGAGGTTTGAAAATGCCAGAGAAAATCACATTATTGTTTATTTATCTAAATTATATACAATACATATAAGTCTATGTACACACACACACACACACACACACACACACACACACACAATTTCAAATGAAATGCCACACTTGGACTGAAGACACCTACCCACGCCCCCAAAAAACGATAGACTATTTAACAACAACAACAACGAAAAACATAATATGAGGCATGAAAAATCCCCCTTTAAGTTGTTGGGCAGAGGAGCTCAAGAGACTGCTAAAACAATATAGGCTGTTGCTGCCACTGTTGGTNGCCTCTGAGGAGTTGAAGGTAGGTCCCCTATTGCTGAAGGCATAAGACCTAGATGATATGAGCTGGAGCTGACCTGAACACCTCCTTCCTGAGAACTAGCTCTCATACTACCATGAGGGGCTATGGAGGCTTCCAAGGCAGGGAGGCATCCAGATGTGATGCCTANGAACCACAATGACAACAAGCATGGCAGGATAAGCCTATGGGTGCAACAGTGGCACTCATGTATTAACAGTAACCAATCTCTCTCTAATTATACTGAAGACCCATTCAATAGGAGAGAGATCATATCTAGTTCTGAAAAACCAGCTAACCACCGAGGACTAGTAAGGTCATGGATCTTAGAGGTGAAGTTATCACTGCAACTTTACTAAACCAGCATAATTCTTAACCACATTACAAATATTTATGTTTATACCCACAGATAAGGGTAGCTCACTCCTCGTTAAAGAAACNTCTCTTTGTAACAGACCATTACAAAATAAAACAAACAAACAAAAACCCACAACTGGTCAAAATACAGAGCACAATTGATCATAATGTGTCCAACCCCAACAGATAAACCTACAGCACAACTTCTGTACTTAAGCTCAGAGAACATCAAGNGGCAGAAAGATTGTGAGTCAGAGGACCAGGAAGTCTGCTGTGAGGTTGTGTCTCTTAGAAATGGCAGGGGAGTTTTACCCATGATACTTCAACAATATGGCTGTCTAAACAAGCCTCAGAGAAGTACANCACCAACAGGTACACTAATGTGGAAGGAGGGAATCTCATGGGGCTCNATCCCTTGATCAAATANCTATAGGCAACTAAGATATTTGATATGCTAAGATAATGCTGAGAGTGGGAGGAATAGTCCTCCTTAGGGATGAGCCCTAATAGACAATCCAACATCAAATGTTATCCTTAAAATAGTAGACATACAAATAGCACTAAAGAGACTGAGCACGGTGTGTGTGTGTGTGTGTGTGTGTGTGTGTGTGTATGTGTGTGTGTGTGTTTGTGTATCTAAAAAAAGAAGCTATGATTTCAAAAGGATGCTGGGGGTTACATGAGAGAAGTTAGAGGGAGGAATGGAAAGTGGACAATAATGTAATTATATTTTAATTTAATTTTTTTNAATATTTTAGTAATTTTTCAAATTTAGAATAAACTGAAAACACTTTAGATGAGACTATAAAATAGCTCAACAAGAAGTTGATTTCTGCAACACTCCAGTAGAAGTACACCACATAAACAGTTACATTTAAACCAGTTAAGCATGCATTCGATGTGAGAGCATTTGTTGAACAAAAATTAGATGTCGACTGTTTCCCTTCCCCCAGCCCCCAAGAATATTTATGCTCTCACCATCAAAGCAAGATTCAGAATTCATTCTTGCTGACTAGGAAATAGTGTTGTTTATTGAAAGATTACCGCTAGGACAGTTGGAAGTCAATATGAGGTGAGTACAAGGGGCACACAAGTCTGAATTGTCCAGGAGGTTGGCAGACCTCAGACTGCCCTCCAGGCCCAGGAGGATGAATGGAGTACAGAGCGCAGTCTACCACTTCAGATAAAGTCATTGTTTCTAGAAGGTGACTCCTGGGTTCTTGAGAAAGCTTAGAGATTTTTTTTCCCCTAGCTTCAGGCTTCATGTAGCTGAAGTGGGATTAGCTGCTGATTAGCCAGGAATTGCTGACTTGGGTCAACCCTGTTTAGCACAGTGGTCTTCTCCCCATCACATCCTCCGATTCGATTATTCTGACTCCAACANGCGCTCTGGCTGTGTCTGCCAGATGGTCAGCTTGCTTTTCTCTAAAGAGTTGTTCATTAGAGAAGATTAGTGAGGNAAAGACTTGGTAGNAATTGTATAAATAAATGAATTACTTATTTTATCTTTGTGCTATTACTTGGAGATCCCACAAGGGAAACAAAAAAAGCAGAAACACCGCAGAGCCTGAATCCCTGTGCCCTTAAAGCAGGTCAGGCAGGGGCCTGCCAGACGCCTGTATCATCTGATGCCACATTGCAAGCCTGGCTTATGGTGTGTTACATTCTTAACTTATTTGCTGGATGGACTCCTTCCTGATATTTTAT
>LZPO01117299.1:37591-51090 GCA_001675575.1 Neotoma lepida
AGTAACACCAGAGGTGAGGCTTGCTAATCTCCCAGGCAACTTTCAAGTGTACACTTAAGCTGCATGATCATATACATTTATAATTTTACTAATTCTGATACAAGTTGTGGTTCTCAGAGGGTCATCGATCTGCAGGCCTGTGATATCAATTTTATTTCTGCAGAGAAGCCATGCTCCAGAATGCATCATCAGGGTGGCTCTAGAAACATTTGTTTGATTTCTAAGTGGGGGAACTTAGGGAATCTTTTAAAAACCTTTCTTTGCCTTGGTTTCTGTATGTGCAAAACCAAAGCCATAAAACTCCCCTTCTTGGATTATTTGTGAAGTTTAAGCGAGCAATTCACACCTCAGTGCAGTGCAGAGCAAACACCACTAGACATTAGTGGCCACTGTGATTATTACCACGTCTTACATCTGCTTCACTTTTGTCCTTGTGACTNTAACGGTACCGGGCTGGGTTCTTGTTAGTTCTTGGTGGGTCTTGGAAGCAATTCTAATTCTCCTCCTTATGCCCAGCATCCTCTTTGCCCAATTTACCTGACTTCCCACTAATACTTAATNTGGAAGATGCCTGAATTTTGTTTTACTTTTAAANAACATTGGATGTAAAAGAAAATAAAACNTCTAACTCCTTTGTCTACACTATTCCCTTCCGGGACCTGTTGGCACATCCCAAACAAACCTTGCTTCTTTCTTATATTACTTACTTTCTAACCTCTGAGCTTTGNTAATGCATCACCTCCTTCCTGTTCATCCTCTCCTGTCTCCAATCATGACTTCCNTTTGAAGACCAGCTGATGGAAATGTCTTTCTGAAAATGTGTTGCNCTGATTGGTTGATAAATAAAGCTGTTTGGCCAATGGTGAGACAGAATAAGGTTAGGNGGGACATTCAAATNAGGGGGAGAGAGAAAGAAAGCAGAGCTGGGCAGATGCCATTCCGCCATCTAGAGAAAGCATGTAAAGGCACACAGGTAAAGCCACGTGGAACACGTGGCGACATAGATTTATAAAATGGGTTAAATTAAGATGTAAGAGCTAGCTAGCAAAAAGCCTGCCANGGCCATAGTTTTAAAATGATGTAAAAGCCTCTGTGTGTTTACTTGAGTCTAAGCAGCCATGGGAGCCTGGCGGGACCGGACAAGCTTCAGCTACAACCAGCTCACATGCTTTGATGCATGGAGACTACTCAGACTACCTCCATGGTCCCACAAGAAGTAACATGTCTTCCTTACCATCCACAGAAATTTATCTGGATAACTTTTAGGATCATTGTCTCTTGGTGCCATATATTTAACTTAAGCACTATNATTATTCAGAAATGCAGAGCAGACTCATGCTTGATAGATACAGCTTTAAATAACCCTCTTTCCCTTGTCAGTGCTTGGCATGTGAACACCAAGTGAATGGATGCCTGTCTTTGGATCTCTGGTTTTAACCAAGGTTTTCAGGTAGCAGGAAGTAAACAAGTCCTAAAATGTTTCTCATGATTTGGAGAAAAGAGAGACAAAGGAAAGATTTATTCTTTGTTTCCTGCCAGCATTAGCTGTTGTTAGGCTTAGTGTAGTAAAGCCTTCTTGACTTTTTCTACTAAGAGTAAATTTTGAACTTGGAAAAACCACAGCATTTGTGGGTCCAACTTTCTGTGGTGGAAACAGAGGCTCAGAGGGAAAGCAGGGCTAAGCCAAGATGCAGGTCCAGGTACCGACAGAACTGCTAATGAGTCCTGTCTTTCTGGGTGAGTGCGTTTTCTTCTCTGGTGCTCTAAAATAACCTCTTAGTTCAGGAAGAGCAATGAGAGAATTTGAGTAAAGTCTCTTTCAAGTTTCATAATAATTTGTAGAGGGAAAGAATCTTTCAAAGTGCATCTTGAAGAAAGAAAATTTAGAATCCAGAATGTCCATCATACCCAAGAGCTAGGGACACTGGAAGTACTACATGCAGTGGAATGTGAGGACATTGACTACCCAGATCCTTCCTGAGTGACAGGCACCAACCCACACACTTTTCCCATATGTAAATGGTCACTGCACACTAGTGCCTTCATTTTCCTGTGTCTCTTTATGACTCCCTCCCCTCTTTTAGTAAGTGGCAACCAGATATTTGCTCAGAGAAATGTTTTCTTTATCTCCAAAATAAAGCTTCTGATTTTGACCTCAATGGATTCCTGACTATTCAATAAGAGAGGGTGTATGAAGTGTGTGATTCACAGCAAGGTCTCAGGAGTTGTTTATTTCTTTCTTTTGTCCTGCAGCCAATAGCTAGGAAATACACAGTGTCTGGTCCACCTTCCTACTTGATGTCCAGTGAGATATAAACGTCCTGAACTCTCTGAGTTCAAAGAGAATGGTCCCCAGGCAGCTACTATTAACCTGGTGGAGTTTACACAGAAGATAAAACTTGTCCTCCTTTCTAGGTCACAAGCCATTTGATACATGAAGGTGAGTCCCNCTCACTTCTAAATGTGTCCAGCTATGCCTGTTGACTCAGTTTCCAGACNACCCCAGTATAGAACCTCTCAGTTCCCATACCACCTCAACCTAGAACTTCTCAGTTCCTATATCACCCTGGCTTAGAAGTCTATAACTTCTCAGTTCCGTACCACCCCAATCTAGAACTTCTCAGTTTCTATACCACCACAGTCTAGAACCTCTCAGTTCCTCTAGAACTCTGTCTAGAAGTCTAGAACCTCNTAGTTTCTATACTACCCCAACCTAGAACCTCTCAGTTCCCATACTGCCCCAGTCTTCTGACTGCTGCCTTGGTTCTAATGTTAGGAAAGCTCCTGATGTCTGCCTCATCTCTTGTGTTATAAAATGGCGCCAGGAGACCAGGGATGTGATTTACTAAAGGTGAGTGCGGAGTGCCATGCTCTGCTGTGTTTCCTTAGGCCACTTTCTTACTGTGGTTATTCTCCCATGTTCCAAAATGAAAAAAAGGAGGGAAGAAGNAAGGAAGGAAGGGAAGAAGGAAGGGAGAAAGGAAACTAGTAATTTTCATTTATTTTAGTAAAAAAAAAAAAANAAAAGTTTTCTTAACTGGTCATGGTGGTACATGCCTAGAAACCTAGCATTTGGGAGGTTGTGGCTGGGGCCAGATGGGGCTATGTAGGGAGAACATTTGCACTAAAATAAATAAATCTTCAATAAAAGAATCTTTCTCTGTGTGTGTTGTATATGTATATGTTTTAGATTCTTTTATATGTATGTATGTGTATGTATACACATGTATATTNTATACTATATATGCTTTATATTTAATATGTGATATATATAACTTAATTTTTTATTCTTTTTTTGTAGAACTTGGCTTAGACCTAGGGCTTTGCATATGCTAGACAAACATTAATTTAGTATTTTTCTCCTTTTTATTTGACATGGGGTCTTAGCTGTCTAACTGGCTATGTAGTTTAGGAAGGCCTTGAACTTGTAATCTCCCTGCCTTTACCTCCCACTTACAGGCCTGTGCAGCCAGACGAAGCTAAAGCATAGTTAATGAAAGTATGGAAAATGTTCAAAAACAGTTAAACTTGGAAGTGATGTTGTGTAGACACTTCTTTAAATTAGAGAAATAATTGATTAGATTCTCTGAGTTTTGGAAACTCCTTCTGAGTAAACTCTAGTTCTTATTTTGATCCTAAAGACATTATTTAATGTTGTTGAAAATGAGGGTGAGGTGGTTGGTAGCTGGCATTCATTGACTGGAACCCTATTCTGGCTGACTCCAGGTTCTCAGGCTTCTAAATACCACAGGGCACTGTTCCTCAGGCCAAGCTGCTTCCTCTAGTGCTGCCCTGTCCTATACTGCTGTGTGCCCCAGGGGTNAGAGTTTGGATTCTCAGTCCTCGCATCTCTTATCTGTATANTCCTCTGCTTATTTGGAGGGCTTTCAGGAAATAATTCATNGCCTGTGGATACTGAGCATAGTGCCCGTCGGGAAGCAGGGATTTCAACAATCTCAGATCTTAGCAGTCATTTTCCCTCCTGTAGTTTCAATGTCAAAACAAACAAAACCTAGGAAAACACTTATACAAATTCCTACCTGGGAAGGAGCATCTTGTTTCTTCCTATGGAAGAATGTAGAAACATTGACAGCAATCTCAAACTGAAGCAAACATGCAAAACTTTGCTCAGTGAGCCTGTTTGTATGTATGCATGACTTAGAGACATAATCAGAGCTCATGTTTTTTTTCCTTTTGAATGTTCACATTCAAATGTTCTACAGAAATCTACAATTAGTTTTTGGCAAATAGCCTTAACCTAAATAAAGAATGGAATTGAGTCTAAAGCTTAATTCTTTTTCCGACGGAGTCTGTTTTAGATTGAACAATGGTTCAGCAAAAGTATATAATATATTAAGCTGTAAAATCATGTATTTTGGGAAAGGAAGGTGATGGTTTCTTTAAGGAAAAAAAACTTTATTATGAAAAATTTGAAAATAAATTAAAAAAATTATGTATTGAATTGCTGCAATAAAAATATACTATTATTTTCACATTGAATTCTTATATGGCCATTAAATTTTTAATATGAATCATTTTTAGTTTGGGCCCTTCNTAAAAATATGTTTCAGCTAAAGTTTATAGTCTTTATTGTGTAAGATTTTTATTGTGCTTTCTTCTCTCTTTACTGCTATTTATCTGACAAGTTTACTGGCAAGAAAAGAAGTTCACATACTTTTAAATATAAAAAATTCCAGTAATATATGTTTTTGTTAGCCAACACAGATTAAAGTTATATGGTCTTGCTTGAATTTCTATTATCTATCAGTGAGAATGAGGAAGTCACATGGAAGAGAGGAAGACCTTTTGACCTCATAAAGCCCCACCACCTTCTAGATATAGGGAGTACCTTATTCTGTCCTGTATATTATAAGTATAATGCAGAGTCTGCACCATCTGCCAGGATGACACCAGGGGTCAGCTGTCAGTTGATGTAAGCCATGCATCCAAGTCCAGAGATTTAGCTTTGGTTTCCTCATCTTTAAGAACAGGAAACAAACAAAAACATTGCAGAAGTTTGAGCAGATCTACATTGGATTTGAAATGCTTGCTCCAGATGTTGGGTTGAACCTTGGCTGGAGGGAAAAAAAAGTTGCGAAGAGGCTAATGCAGGAATTTGCTGAGAAGGGTACATGGATAGTGACACCAATAGTGACACTGTAAGAACTGGGTAGATTCCAGATATATTTGAAGCAGTAGGATTTCCTGAGATTGATTAATGATGCCAGAGTTGAGGCAACTCAAGGGATGGAATTGTCCTCGGCTGGCACCGAATCTCAACAATAAAAATGTTTAGGAGGAGTTAAAAGGCATTATCTGTGCTCTTTCATCTCCGGGTTCTGAAAAATTCTTCCTTTTCTTCCAATTTGCATCTGATTTAAGTTTTAAAAAAAAAGGAATTTTCTCATATCAGGATTTAAATTCTGAGGACTTTTGTTGCTCTTTTTAGTTGGTCAAAATTGAAAATTTAAATACAGAATCTTCACAAACTGTTTACTAAGGCTTTAGTAATTTATGTTATGAGTAGCATTTATACATCTACGTGGTCTGTGGTATCTACGCCGAAGCAGGTGTTTGCAGCAGAACTCTGGGGTTTACAGAGCTGCTGCTCTAATACTGCCATGCCGTCAGCAGCATTGAGATTCCACACACACTNTCCTTGTTAGCTGTGTGTTGGTGAACATTTTCCTGCAAGTTTTTGGTATTGAATGTTTAGATTTTAAAACCAGAGGGAGAAATTTTGACTACTGTGGACTTTCATCAGTCCAGAAATAAAAAATTAAATTTAGTTCTCCTAGTGTAGATAAAAGTCCTGACAATTAAGTACATCTAATTTAGGACGGACAAAGGAGTTGAGAGGGGAGGTTTGTAGCTTCCTTCTATCACAAGGGACCTTTGGAATCACCCCNTCAGTAGTGGTCTTTCCACTTGTGACCAAGATCCCTTCTCAAGGTGTTAAAGCTCTTTACATACAAGAGAGAGGGGGGTAGGGAGAAAAACACATATGCACATATACACATGGACACACACCACTGTCAGCACACCCCACCACTCTCTTCAGTTTTTTAAAAAAGCATTTATATTTGTGCTAGTTATATTTGTGCATGTTTTGTCAGATTGGTACAAGCTAGTGTTATTTAGGAAGAGGAATCTCAATTGAGAAAATGCCTCTATAAGCCAGGCCTACAGGCAAGTCCATCAAGCCTTTTCTTGATAAAAGATTGATGTTGGAAGGCCCAGCCTACTGTGGGTCGTGGCAACCATATGCAGAATGGTCCTAAGTTGTATAGGTGAGTGGGCTGAGGAAGCCACGAGCAAGCGAGCCAATTAGCAGCTTGCTTTCACAGCCTGTGTTTCAGTTCCTGACTCCAGGTTCCTGCCTTGAGTTCCTGACCTGACTTCCTGACCTGACTTCCTCTAGTAACTTGAGAACTGTGAGCTGAGATAAAACCTTTCTGCACCGTCTTGCTTTTGGTCCTGGTGTTTCACTCCAGCAATCAAAACCCTAACTAAGACAGTACTGCATCTCTAGGCCCTGCCCACTTGGCCCAAACAGCATCCATGTGATTTCTTTAACTACCACCTGCCATCTTATATAAAAATGACATCAATCAGTCAAGCAAGTCACCCTGAAAAATTATATATCATTATTTACCTATATCACTAATTTAAATGAACACTATTTGCTTTTTCTCCATCTGATTAGAAAGAAAGAATAGAGAAGTTCCTTTCTCCTTTAAAAAATGTTTCCTGTCTGGCCATGGCTATAGAACAAATAAAACTGAAACATTCCAAGAGCATAATTATACTTTCTCCTTGAAACTCCAAGCAAGAGAACATTGTGTGATCGTATTTTCTCAGCCCAGGCAGGGAAATCAATGCAAACTGCTGAATGGCTGTAAAATGTTCTGGAACAACTGTTAAGTAGAATCAGGGGACCACGGCAAGGGAATGGGGGTGCTTTAAGTTGCAAACCTTTCTTACTCAGGGTATGCATAAAGTCTAGCATAAACTGTCTCCGTTCGAAAGCTATTGCTTTTAGTCCTCAAGTGAACTTCCTTACCTTGTCTTCCTGAGCTGTTAGTATTTATATTAATTACAACCAATTGCACAACCTTTAATGCTTTTACTTTGATCTATCACACAAGAGCCCTTAATGAGTCACTGCAATGTAACAAATCATACGATTGGCCAAAGCAGGGTCTGAAAGCCATATCTTCCATGTTCCAAGGAAAGGATGGAATCAGCCCTATGATGCCTGTCCAAACAAAAGTCTCTTTCTCACCCTCTCCTCTTCCTCTCTGCCTCTATTCTTATGCTTCAAAACCAAAGTACATACACAACAAGAATCCTTACCTGCAAAGTGAAGTGGTGTTCTAAAACATCAGAAGTATGGCCATAAAGAAATACTTGTCNGGGGAATGGAGAGATGGCTCAGTGGTTAAGGGCACTGGCTACTCTTCCAGAGAACCTGGGTTCAAGTCCTGACACCCACATGACCATCTATGATGCCCTCTTCTGGCATGCAGGCATACATGCAGGCAGAGCACTCATACATTAAAAAAATACATAAATAAATAAAATATAAAAAAATGGCTGGGAGGTGGTGGTGTATGCCTTTGATCCCAGCAATTGGGAGGTAGAGGCAGGCAGATCTCTGTGAGTTCAAGGCCAGCCTGGTATACACAGTGAGTTCCAGGACAGGCTCCAAAAAGCTACACAGAGAAACCCTGTCTCGAAAAACAAAAGCAAAAAGAAAAAAAAAAAAAGAAAGAAAGAAATGCTTGTCTGGAGGGGGGGCTGGAGAGATGGCTCAGCAGTTAATAGCACTGACTGCACTGACTGCTCTTCCTGAGGACCCAGGTTCAATTCCCAGAACCCACAACTGTCAACTCCAGGTTCAGAGAATCTGACACCCTCACACAGACACCAATGCACATAAAATAAACATAAATCATTGAGAAAAGTNCTTGTCTGTTTCATGGGATGAAGTGAGTGTTAACTTAATCATGATGAGAATTAAGCAACACCTTAAAATTCAGACATTGCAGAACTTTGGTACTTTGTTACAGGAATTATTAAAGTGAATGAGTACATGCTTATTACCTCCATCTGAGTTAATAGTTTATAACTGCTATTAAATGATATCACCTAGAAATTCATATCTGCATACAGTGTATGCATACAATGCCAAAAAAAAACCTTTTGGATAAATATAAAGAAATTCTACATCTCTTACATTGTTTAAAAGACAAATAATTGAAATAAAATATGAATGAATTTTAAACTTATGACATGTATAGATGTTATATGATGATAGTTGTATAAACAACACAACCCATACATGTGCTTATATGATTTGAACAAAACTACACATCTTAAACAAACGAACGTTTATAAAGTACATACTGATAAAAAAATCTTTGCAATATTACCTAGAACATTTAGCAACATTCATGCGCTGAGGTGTAAAATAAGTGATGCAGCTCAGCCTTGGTCTCTCTCCCACCTTTCATAAGGCCACCAATGCTCTCATGGGCACTCCGTCCTCATGAACTTAGTTAATCCTCATCAGCTCCCCAAAGCCCCACTCCAAATACCAATAAGGTGTAACCTCGGTGGTTATGTTTCTGTTGTACGGCAGTTGCCTTCTAATTGCAACATACCCTTCAGGAGGGATGAGGATAATGGGGCTAAGGCGGCGCACGGGGGACCGGGGGGGGTGGACACACACACGGACGGACGGACACTACTGAGGAGATAACCAAAAGATCACAGAAATGTGAAAGATTCCCAAGGACCTTTCCCCAGCAGGAGTAAGGAATAAACAATTAGTAGGAGGGGAGACTGAATAAGCCAAGCTGCAGCGAGGAGAGTCTCCTGCTGGTGAGCAGGCTGCAAGTTGAAAAGAGAGCTTCAGTGGTGCAGCTGTCTTGAGTGAGTNATCACCCATGTTGGGACAGAGTTCTCAGATGACGCAACTGCTTTTTAAGTCCTCCTGNCTGCTTGTAGGTAACCCCTTACCCATCCGTACTCCTGTTAATTACCCCAATAAAACCTCACCGGCTCACCAAGATAAACAAACAAACAAATAAATGATGTAAAAATGTAAAACAATTTGACTTTTACTATGACAGAATTGCGTTAGTAATTAATAAATGAGTCTCAAGAGCTGCTTTTCTCTGCTAAGCGTAGCTCTCACCCTTCGTCAAGGAAACTTCTCTTGGTAGCGGATGGAGACCATCACAGAAAACCACAACCTGGTCAAAAATACAGGGAGCAAGTGATCACGGGTACCCAACCCCAATTGATAAAACATAATATAACCCTTGTACATAAAGTTCAGGGAACATCTCAGAAAGTGGGGCAGAAAGATTTTAAGAGCTAGAAGGCCAGGACATCAGCCATGAGATAGTGTCTCTTAGAAATGACGGGAAAGCTACACCCAGAATACTGCAACAATATGGTTGCCTAAATAAGACCCGGACAATGACAACACTAGCACATGTGCAAATGTGGAAGGGGGGAACTCTCAAGGGACTCCACTCCTAGACAAAGAACTACCGGCAACTAGTGGCTACTGAGAGAAGGAGAATTAGTCTTCCCCAGGGATGAGCCCCCTAATTGGTAATGCAGTACCAAGCCGTCAGCCCTGAAATCATATACATACCACTAACACTAAATGATCTCAGCAGGGTGTAGTTATACATGTATATATATACACACACACATATATAAATAAATAAAACAAAAATAATCAAAGAAAAGAGATCATGAATTTGAGAAGGAGTGAGGGGGGAGGGCATGGTTGAGGTTAAAAGGAAGAAGGGTGGAAAATAATAAAATATTTGAATTAATGTTTTTTAAATTATTAAGGGAAAAAAGAAATCAGTGAGTGAGAGAGGCTTAGAAAAGTCCAAAGTGTTTGGGAATTAAGCAACATACTTGTCAATGGGTCAAATAAGAACTCAGAAGGGAAATTAAAAATGATTTCCTAAATATATAAAAACAAATAAATAACAACAATAAAATTTGTGGGATGCAGATAAATCAGGGATTAGAGTAAAATTTGTTTACTTGTAATATTATTTTATTTATTTATTCAATTCATTTTACATGCCAACCACAGATCCCTCCCTCATCCTGCCTCCTGGTCTCCCCCACCCCCCTCTGCCCCATCCCTCATTCCCTCCTCCAAAAGGGTAAGTCTTCTCATGGAGGGGAGGCAGCAAAGTCTGGTACATTCAGTTGAGGCAGGAACAAGCCCCTCCCCCCTGCAGTAAGGGTGAGCATGGTGTCTGACCATAGGTAAAGGGATCCCGAAAGCCAGCTCATGAACCAGGAATAGATCCTGATCACAGGATCTCAAACAGACCCAGCTACACAACTGTCTCCTGTATGCAGAGGGCCTAGTCCAGTCCCATGCAGGTTCCACAGCTGTTGGTCTAAAGTTCATGAGTTCCTGTGAGCTTGGTTCAGTTGTCTCTGTAGACTTCCCCATCATGATCTTGACTCCCTTTGCTCATATAGTCCCTCTTCCCCCTCTTCCACTGTGCTCCTGGAACTCTGCCTGGTACTTGGCTGTGGATCTATGCTTCTGCTTCCATCACTTACTGGATGAAGGCTCTATGGTGACAGTTAGGGTATTCACCAATCCCATTACCAGAGTAGGCCAGTTCAGGTACCCTCTCCACTATTGCTAGTAGTCTGGGGTCATCCTTGTGGATTCCTGGGAATTTCCCTAGCACCAGGTTTTTCCCTTACCCCACAATGTCTCCCTCTATCAAGATATCTCTTTCATTACTTTCCCACTCCATCCCTCCCCCAGCTCTACTATCCTGTTCCCTCATGTTCTCATGCCCCATCCCCTTCCTAATATTGCCCCCTCATCCCAAGTTTACTCATGGAGATCTCCTCTGTTTCCCCTTCCCAAGGTGATTCATGCATCCCTCTTAGGGTCCTCCTTGTTTCCTAGCTTCTCTGGAGCTGTGGGTTGTAGTCTGATTATCCTTTGCTTTACATCTAATATCCACTTATGAGTGAGTACATACCATGTTTGTCCTTCTGAGTCTGGGTTACCAAACTCAGGATGATATTTTCTAGTTCCATCCATTTGCCTGCAAATTTTATGATGTCATTGTTTTTTACTGCTGAATAATACTCCATTGTGTATATGTACCACATTTTCTTTATCCATTCTTTGGTTAAGGGACATCTAGTTTGTTTCCAGGTTCTGGCTATTACGAATAATGTTGCTATGAATATAGTTGGGCAAGTGTCCTTGTGGTATGATTGAGCATCCCTTAGGTATATGCCCAAGAGTGGTATCCTTGGGTCTTAAGGTAGATATGTGTATACAGTTGGGCTTTATATCCATGAATCTCACTAATTGTGGATCAAAAACATTTGCGAAAGAAATTTCGTCTGTGTTGAGCATATTTAGCCTTTGTCTTTGTTAATACCTGCTAAATAATATGGCACGATTGTTTGCATGATGCAGATTGTATTTGGAATGAGAAGTGATCTGGGGAAGATTTAAAGGAAATTTCAGGTTTGCATAGGTTATTCACACTCACAAATATTATGCTAGTTGTATAGAAGGGTGTTTAGTATCCTAGTGAGATTTGGATTCCATCCCTCATGAGGGACATGAGGGACATTTGTCTGCCTATTGGTCAGAGTTCTACAGAGAGCTAGAACTGATGAGAAGGTTCTCTCTCCTCCTCTCCCTTTCTTCCTCTCTTTCTCTCCCCCCTCTCTCTTTCTTCTCTCTTTTCGATAGGTAAATGAGAGATGGCTGATTAGGAAAATTGGCACCTGTGATGATGCGATGTGATATGTCTCTCTCTCTCCAACAATCCAATATAATATTGATTAAAAATCGGTATTGTTTATATAAAATTAACAATTTGATTCTAACATTTATGTAAAAGGTGCAAAGTACCAAGAATAGAACAAAGTTAGAAAATGTGGCTTATCTGACTTCAGGCTCTACCACAGTGATAAAGGAAACAGAATAGGAAGGATTATGGTTAGAAAACTGGGTTGACAGAACAAAAATTCAGCAATCATCTTGGAGTTCTATAATTGATTTGTGACAAATGTTTCAAGTAATGCAATAAAGAAAAAATATTTTCAACATATAGTATATAATGAGACATTGTATGGAAAAATACCAAACAAACCTTCTCTCTTATGTCATTAACAGAAGACCCACTAAAAACTAAGTAGGCAGGTGAGGTTTGGCAGCTTTACAAAATGTCTAACTGACAAAGTCCCTATGAATTGATAGTAAAAAGATGGTTTAAAACTGGCTGAACAATTTTAACAGATACTTTACAAAGGAAACTAATGGAATAGCCTACATAAATATGAAACCTCATCAATTCAATTAGTTACTAGGGAATTGTAGTGGAAAACTGCAGTGAGACACTACTGTATCATCCAGGTTGGATACAATTAAAATGATGGATTTACAGCACTGGGAGGGACAGTGGGGAGAGGTCTCGGGGCATGAAGAACAAGAGGATGTTCTGTGGCTCTACTCGGGTAGTGGTTTTATAAAATCATGTTTCAAAATTTACCAAAGTCTACAAATAGGAGTGAAAAATAAATTAATATAAACTACTANTAATAAAAAATAGTTGCCATGAACAAAAATACCTAGACAGTACAGCAGAGGACATCCTGGAATTATAGGATGGGGACAGTAGGGGACTTTTCAGCAGTACTAAAAAGAAAGTCACTAGTTCTGTACAACATACANGAGACCTATGAGAGTTCTTGGCTGTTGGTCTCTCCAAGTTGGAGGAGTGGTGGCACTAACTCGGAGTGTCTTGGATCTGCTTCAAGGTGACTCAGAGTTCATTTCCTCTCTGATTTAGAGCTCATTTAGGAAAACATCATTCAGGACTAGCTCAAGTGCCAAATAGTTGACTGAGCACTGGTCTTAGAGCAAGCATCATCCCTCCTTGTCCTGAGTTCAGGCCATTTCTTTCACACTCTTTACCTTTTTGACTTCAGCTCTAGGATAAGAAAAACACCATCAGATCATTCAAGCCAAGGCTACTGGTATGGGGACAGAAAGGTGGGGAATGAGGAAGCACGCTTATTATCTCATGACTGANAGTGAATGCTGTCTCTCTTTGTTACAATGGAACTAAACTTATCAAGTCACCAGGTCATATTTTGTGTCCACATGAGTGCCTATTTTGAGATCATTCTGGGAAATCTGTGCCGCAGAAAGAATGGCTATCTACTCTCCTTTTGGCTCTTTCTGTACATATACTTTCAGGTTTTATTAAGAGTTGGCCTTTCCATTGAGGAAAGACAAGACTGTTTTCACATAAACCTTGGAACACAGATGAGACCTCTAGGATGGTTTTATCAGATTGCTTAGATCCCATATTCAGTGTTCTCTGTGTTTAGCCTTTCCTCAAAACCCAACACAGCATAACACTTGCTGGGGAGGGGAGGAGTGTTATCTTCTTCTGTAGTGT
>LZPO01117299.1:57644-70386 GCA_001675575.1 Neotoma lepida
GAGAGAATGTATATAAATGTGCATGATAGAAAATAATGTGGGGGAGTCCTCAAAAATTATGAGAACTTTCTTGTAATCTGGTGGTGCTGTCTCTGCATATTGTCCAAAGGAAATGAAGTCACTATATCAAAGAACTATTTGTATTCTGTGCTCACTGTANCTTCATTCCCAATAGCCAAGATGTGAAATCAACCAAACTTTTCATGGAAGAATGAATGGAGAAAGAAAATATGGCAGGTAAACAATGGCATGCCATTCAGTGTGAAAAAGGACTTTGTTACTTGCAACAACGTGGATAAATCTGAAAGAAATCAGGTTAAGTGAAATAAGCCAGATACAGAAAGATAATTATCCTACAATCTTTAAATTCTTCAAAAGTGGTACTCATAGAAACAGGGAGTAGGCTGGTGGTCACTAGCAGCACGGGGAAGTAGGAAGATGCTGACAGTGCTCAGAGGGTCCAACGTGTCAGCTAGACATTAACAAGTTCTGGGCTTTCAGCACACAGTATGAAGACGACTGTTAATAATAAGACGTACTTGCAAAGTGCCAAGAAAGTAGATCTGATTTTTTGTTTTGCAACTTTATTGCTATNTGACTGACAAAATTTGAATGCATGCAGTGGGGATCACGTGAGGTTTTGATGTACATATTATGAAATGATTTTCACAAACCAAAGCCNTATATGTTAATTTGTTTTGTTGTAATCATTTAACTGTGCATGCATGTATCAAAGCATCACACTGTATGCTGCAAATATAAGTTTGCTGTAACTGAAGTTTGTCAAGCATGCCTGAATAAAGGAAAAAAAAGGGGAAACCAAGGAGAAAAGAAACTCCAAAGCTCCAAAGAAGTTCTCTGAGACTTCATGCTGCATAACTGAAAAAAAAAATTAGTCAGTCTTCTGTGCCCAAGTCCACACTCAGTGCTCTCCCCATCAGTTTGGACCACCATCCTTCAAGTCCTCCAGTGCTTTGGCTTCCAATGTCTACAGAGAAGAAAGAAGNGAACACACACAGAGCATCTATTGTGCTTGACTCTGAACTTTGCTTCTCCTGTCCACCAATCTCTTCCACCTTTTCAGNATCTCCAGCAAAAGCCACTGCTCCCATCTCTCTGCTACCCTGTACAAGTCATTGCTACACTTGCCCTCTCAAGATTATTTCCTTGGTCTCCCCTAGTGAACTTCCTGATTCTGCCCTCACCTTTCATATTGAAGAAGCCAGTGTTGCTTTTCCAACAGAAGTTTCACCAGGCCTGATTCTGTGAACCTGAGGCTCCTCCACGCAAAGCTAGCNCCAAAGTCCCTAAACTGGCATCCAAGGCCTAGAGTGTCTTCACCTCTATTTCACTGACTTGAACTTGGTACTTATTTTCTTGACCACTCTGCTCTAGCCACCTGGCTGGTGTTTTCATTGTTTTTAATAGGAAATGCAAGTGTGTTCTGATCTCGGAGCTTCTGTAAGTNACTCTCCTGCCAGTACGGCCNTTCCATCAAATATCTTCCTTTTTGGAAGCCATTGTTAACTTATNTAAAGATGCTATGGTTTATAGCTATTGCCACCTGGTAACTATTTACTTCTTGTCTCTAATCTTAATTCCTGCTTTCTTGCTATCCTCTGCTCCAGGAGGGTGGGAATGTTGCCTATTTTGTGTACTGCTGTGTCAGGCCCCAAATAGGTCTCAATAAATGTTTNTTCAATGAGTGAATGAATGTGCACAACAGTCTAGGGCAGTAGAGATTATCCCTCTGTTTTATGAAATGAGGTCAACATCACTCAGAAGGATATAATGTTTTGTGTACACATAGCTACTAATGAAAAAACTAAAAGCAAACCCCAGACAGCTTTTCCAGTCTGGTTAGTAGGGAGCTTGGAATAGAATTTCAAAATGGTTTTCCAGACAAATCGTGTGTTATAACCTTATCTTTCCTAACATCTGGGTTAGTTTAAAAAGAGGTTATTTAGGAACAAGTACTGTCTTACCCTGAAGAAATGTGCTTTTGACAGTATTTCAGATACTCTGGTAGGTTGTGCCCAGTGGCAGCTTGGGACAGAAATCAGTCATGCTGCTCATCCTTGGACTGGGCCTTCTGTTGGCTCCCTCCTGTGATCTGGAGGAACAGATTATTGGCCAAGCTCACTTGAATATGAAATGTGCTTATGTGGCATTCTAGCTGTGTCTCTGAAGACCTTCTTAAATNCCCTTTCATTCCNNGTTATAAAAGACGATCAGTGGGGGCATCAAAAAGACATCCTGTTGTTGTGTCCAGCCTGCTACTTAAAATGCTTCCACAGGAGTAAGTGGGGGTCAGCAGGTTGCTTAATGTTTCTTTCTGCAAGTGTGAGAGTTGGTGACGAGCTAGTAATGAAGGGACAGGTCCTTCCAAATGAGAAAGTACTGTGCCTCTAAGACAGTGGTCCTCAGCCTTCCTATGCCTTAGCCCTTTAATACAGTTCTTTACGTTGTAGTGACCCCTAACCGTACAATTATTTTCATTGCTACTTCATAACTGTAATTTTGCTGCTGTTATAAATCATAATGTAAATATCTGTGTTTTCCAAGGCTCTTAGGTGACCCCTGTGAAAGGGCAGTTCAACCCCCCAAGAGGGTAAGAACCACAGGTTGAGAACAGCTGNTCTTAAGGCAAGAGAAAGGAGATCAAAGTTAAAAAGAATTTTGACTTTTAAATGCAGGTTTATTTGTTTGTAAGGAAAGTGTGCATACATACACTTCGGATATGATATCTTCTCTTCTCTCAAGAAAAATTACATTNGGTGTGTTATTTTTCCTGGCTGTTTTATGCTGTTTTGTCATTTCCTGTAGGTGGAAATAAATGAGGACAGCCTGATGGACACCATTTGGCCCGTATTTGGGTGTTTCAAGAGCCTCCAGGTGATNAAATCTGTAGCCAAATGTAATTGGCTGACAGATCACACAAGCAAATTCTTCCGTTCATCTTTGAGGATGCCGCTCAAATGCAGTTGCTTTCACTTTNCAATCAGGAACTGCCACTGTTTGCATACATGTAATAGAGGACCACCGTGGATGCATTTGAGAGGCATACCCCTAAGAGATAACTTCATATGCTCTATCAGCATGACACAGTGTGGGCATGAGGACAGGGTGGAATGGGTAGAGACATCTTAGAGGAAAGACTTATTTCTTTATTAGCTTCAAGTTCCNTCATAAATAAACTGGTGAGGACTGAAAAAAGATGGGAGGCCAAATACAAACCTGAGGCAAAAGCCCTGAAGAGGTCACCTGGGAACTGGTCTAGGGATCATTGTCTTTCAAGATCCTTTAGGGCTGCTGAGTGGTAAGTGTTACTGAAGGCAGATGGGCATCCCTCTGTTTCTCACTATATCTTATAAGCAGCTTATTTGTAAATAAATATTGCTCTATGAGAAAGTCTGTCTCTATGCTGGGTGGTGGTGGTACACGCCTTTAATCCCAGCGCTTGGGAGGCAGAGGCAGGCAGATCTCTGTGAGTTCCAGGCGAGCCTGGGCTACCGAGTGAGTTCCAGGAAAGGCGCCAAAGCCACACAGAGAAACTCTGTCATGAAAAACCAAAAAAAGAAAGAAAAAAAGAAAAGAAAAGAAAGTCTGTCTCTAGATTACTCTGTTTTTGCCTTTTTGGAATCTTTCCGGCACCTGATCATGAGAAGGTTAAACAATGGGGGATTATTTTACATAAGTTACCTAATTGCAAATGTTCTCGAAAATATGTTAAATTTACTCAATGTCGCATAACTGTTGACCATACTCTACGCTATTTAATAGTAACCAATTAGTAACCTCTCCCTGTGGTCTCTTTTCTTGCCTGTGGACACATCTTCCCCATAAAGCTATAAGATCAATAGGAGTGCCAGCAAACACCCATGAGAAGGCTGCACAGGTTGTCTACACAGGTTGTCTACACAGGTTGTCACTGTAGGAAAGATGTACAGAAGAACAGAGATCCTCTCAGGCAAATGGATTCTACAGGTGCTAATCACTTGAAATGGTGCTTAATCTTCCCTGAAGCTTTATGATTGTGAAAAATAGAGAATGTGAAACCACAGAATCTTCTTTTAAATGCAACTCTAAACATTATAAACTCATCTGCCATTCTTACAACCATTGGTTTTTTTCTCAGACTTTTGTTTCACTTGGCACAGGAAGTAAATGTCTGGGTCTGCAGTTGAAATGTCCCCCCAAAGGCTCATGCACTGAGCATGATACTCGATGACAGAAATGGCTAGAATTGGAGATTTGGGGAAGTGACTGGATCATAAGGGCTCTGATTTCCTTAATAGATTGAGTCATGCATGAGTTTAGAATTTGATGGGCTATCAGGATGTGGTAGATGGGAGATAGGAGACGACATATAATTGAGGGGAATGGATTGGTGGGAAGGGTGTGCTTTAGGGGCTATGTCTTGTCCCCTGGCTCCTGATCTTGCCAAGAAGTGAACAGCCTTGATCCCATGAAGTTCTTTTCTCACCTCAGCCTAGCAACAGAACAGAGCCACAGACAGAAAGATCTAAGATTATTAGTAAAAGAACCTTCCCACATATGTATTTTTTTAAGGTATTTTGCCACATTGGTGGACAGCTGATTAATAGAATGAATATATGAATTTAAGTTACCATAATGCCCTGCAATTTTAGTGGTGGGCAGAGGTAAAATTCTGTTTCAAAATGATGCTGATAAGGAGAACACAGCTGAATATGAGCCAAGGGAGGAAATTTATCCTGAACAGCATCTGTATGTTTCAGGTGCAGTTTTTGGTTGATTGTGTTAGGATTCTCCATTGCGGGTGGCGCCACTCCTTACGGTCATGGGCTATGTAAGAAGGCAAACTGAGAAAGCTGTGAGGAGAGAGCCAGCAAGCAGCACTCTTCCAAGGCCTCCACTCCAGCTTCTGCCTCCAGGTTCCTGACCCTGTCTGAGTTTCCGCCCCAACTTCCTTCCGTGATGAGCNGTGATGAGGAAGTGTAAGCCAAACAAACCCTTTCCTCTGCAAGTTGCTCTTGGTCACAGTGTTTCATCACAGCAACAGAAACCCTGACTAAGTCAGAAACCAAAACAAGGATTTATCACACACTCTGGTGTATTATTTTCACTTTTATCGTATGTTACTTTCCTCCCATTTGGGGGTCACATTTGGATTTCTAGCTGCTGTTTAACAATCAAATATATAAACTATTGATGAAATTAAGAAAATAAAATACCTGTTTCTCATCTTCCATTTTAAGCGAATGTTCAAATTTCACCCTGTTTGCTGTGATTGCCTTCTTTGTGAAGAGTGTTGCATTGAGTACCAATACTCCTCCCATCTTGGCTAAAGCATCTTGACAGTTATTTAGAAAAATACTTTTAAAATGATGCTTATCCTACCCCAAATAGCATCACCTAAGAATTGCAAAGGACCTTCGTGATCTCACACTCCAATTTCCTTTGAGAAGTAAGTGGATATCAGAAAGCAGGCTCAGCTTGGGGGGAATATGGTAGTTGGCTACATAGCAATGTAGGCTTTCTTGCAACTGATTGACCTTTGAACTCTGTGATGACTGTTTGCATGAGTACCAGGAAGGAGGTGACTCACAATGTTCATCTGTAGAGTTCATGGTATCTTCAGGCCCCATCTGCCTATCTTCATTCCTGTAGCAGCCAAATTAATCCAAGCCCCTGTTGACACTGGGTATTTGCCAGTGGCTGCCTTGCAGCCTAACCCTCCCTTTCAAGTTACTCATCCCTCAGTCACAACACACATCATACCTCTGAGTGTCATCAAATCATTCCCGGACTCCCTGCTGTACTCAACTCCAAGTGAGTTTTGGTGAGAAAGGTATAAGAGAGGAAGACCTTCTGGTTTCTAATATCATAACTATAGTCAGAATCCTTAACATATTTGTTCAATTTTACTTTCATCCATTTTGTTCTATGAAGTTTACATGAAGGAGTCACTAAATTTCATAACATCCCTATGACAGGGTATCATAGTCATTCATACTTTAGAAAAAGAAGTCCAGGCATGAAAAATATCCAGCTGACTTGCTCCGGGTTTTATGTTTTGTTTTGTTTTTGAAGCTATTATGTGTCAAAACTAAACTTTGGTCTTGGGTCACCTTTCCCCAGATTTAGCATGTCACCACGCCCCACTTTCAGTGTGGCTTTTGATGATAAGAAATAGACAATCACTGGGGAGCTTGGTACTTTCATTAGTTCTTAATGCATAGGACACAGATATTCCATCAGATTCTTTAGTAGTCAGTGTGGGCCTCTTTGTAACCTGTTTTGTTCAGACATCATTTTGAAATTGAATTATCTGTAACACAAATATATAAAAAAATCTCTACTATTTAAGCCACAATAGAAATAATCATATTTGCCATAAGATATAAGAGAAAAAGCAACACCGTCACAGTATTAGTTAAAAAATCAATAAAAAAGCCAAATTTAATTATATTTTAGTTTGAAATGATTGAGCTTGGAAGAAAAGAAAATGAGGAAGCTCATAGAAAAAAACACATCAGGAAGATTTTTGAAGTGGGAATACTTCCCAGGGTTTTGGAAACAAGACACTTACGCCACACCATCTATTTTCACCTCAAGTTTGAAGGCTTTCGTTGAAGGTAAGGAGCAGGTTGGGTAGCTGTGCTCTGTGCTCTTAGACCTTTAGCATTGCAACGCAACACAAACACTTCATAAATCATTTAATAATTCATTTTCTTCTGTGAGTCAGCTGTAGCACCATCGACTCAAAGCAAGCCGGTAGAAGCCAGCAGGCAGTCAGCTAGGAGAAGTCATTTTTCCCATGGGGTTTTTGCAATTTAGCAAGTATTTTACCTTCCTCTGATGTAAAGTGCTTTTTTTTCAGGTTGTGAGTGGATTAGGCATGCTTTTGTGAAAATGACATTAAAATCCTTTCATAAAACACAAAAGTGAAGGCACTTGATAATTATTTTTTTTTTAAGTGGTAGTATTGTCCTTTCTGTTCTTTAATTTTCATGCCAATGCTGAGGAGACCTCTGCAGGGCTGAGACCTCTGCAGGGCTGAGACCTCTGCAGGGCCTCTTCTTTTAAGTCTGTTGTTCCTGGGTGTTATTACTGGGCACGAGAGCATGGCTTCAGATGATCTGCTGGGCATTGTGACTGCAACAAGCTTGCCCAGTTATTAGGTTCTGACCTGTCCCCATTCCACATTCTTGTTTCACGGCACAGTCAGTCACTGGGGTGGAAAACCATTAGTTCCCACAACAGAACGCTTCTTTACGATTCGTGGAACTGGAGTTTAAACTGACCCTTGATGGCAGAGAGGAGGAGGTCCCGGATTTGTCATTGTTAAGGGAATGGGAGACACTGCTATTTCCAAAACATGTCACAAGGTCATTAATTAAACACCAAAGCAAGTAATATGAACTGAATCAGGACCGATTCACGTGAACTCTCCTCATGCCTGCCCCAGGCTCCCACTTTGGCCGGTGTTAAATGCACCCCAAACTTCTGAGGCTCGGATCTCAGCAGCGCTCAACACCGCAGATAATAACGTAATTTTCCCCCTCTTGGAAGAGAAGGAACAATGGAACTCCCTAAATTGGATTATTTTCACTTTTATTACCTAGCTAGTGATATCAGCATAATTGACTTAAGATACCTACTGATTTGGAGTGTTCATGGCATAATACTTTGCAAGCTCTGCTTATGTGAGTCCCTTTGAAGTTAGTCCTGGAATGACTTTGTTCTCTGGGGATGCTGGGTTGAGCTCCTAAATGGACATTAATTCCTCAGAGGGTATGAAATCTGACTTCCATGAAGTTCCCAGTGAAGCAATGCATACCACGAGGTCCTACTTATTTTTTATCTTCTCCTCAGAACTACAGCCCTGAAATATTTCAGTGAAATTGTTCCATTGCATCATTGGGTTCAAATCAGTGGCTGCAAAACCTTTGCTCCCGATTTCAAGATTTTTAGGTCCCAAGCGAACCAGACTAATGATTTCTTACTGCTGAGTTGCAGTTCGGAGAGGTGCTTTTGAAATTTTATAAAGTAACATTTCAGAGAAGTTCTTTCTGATCTTTTTTTTTTTGTTTTTTTTCTGGGGCTATGGCAAGCAAGTGGAGGAAAGGTGGCTGGGATTCATGATATTTTTACTGTGTAAATATTGACAATTTCAAACTGATATTCTTGAAAGTTTTTAGGTATGTGCCTTGAATAACACTATATAAGCATACACCATTCTTTCACCGCCAACACCCGTGTGTGTGTGTGTGTGTGTGTGTGTGTGTGTGTGTGTGTGTGGTTACAGGCACTCACAGCCATGCCTGGCTTTTTTACCTGCTGGAGATTTGAACCTGGGCCCTCATGCTTGCATAAACTCACACAGGAGACAAGGCTTTGTGTGTGTGGTGTCTGTGAGGAAATGTGTATACTAAACTGAGGTGAGGCGACCCACACAGATACAGGCAGCATCATTCCTAGGCTGAAGTGTCCACCCACCAGCACTTCCCTCTCTGCTCCTTGCTGTGTCTATAACATAGCTAGTCACTTCACATTCACAGTTCTGCAGCCACAGCTTCTTTGTCATTATGGAACTTACTCCCAAACTGTGAACCACAAGGAACTTTCCTTCCTTACCGCTCATTTGCCAGGCATTTTCTCACAGCAAGGAGACCCATAATACACCGACCTATCTTAACCACAAGGGTCTGGACTACTACAGGCTCAAAAGGTCTGATTTTGTCTAATGGAACATGTGTGCCTCTCTCGTATTCACAATATCTTAAATTCTACACAAACCTCTTGCAAAATTTGTCTTAAAATACTGGTTTCAAATAGCATATTTGTAGTATTAAGCAAGACAGAGTAGATTCCCTATGTATGTATACAGTACTCATACATATGCTCTTACATATATATATATATATATATATATGTATACATATATATGGTGAAAAGCAACATATTTGGCCAGATTAACCACCAATACATGCTTCTTTTCGAATATTTCAATTATCTATTTTTCTGCTAATTTCTTTGATGCCATACAATGTAATGTTTTACAGTAAAAGTTATCTTAGCAAATGCTTTTGTGGTTTTGCAAAAGTGGGTTGGTGTTAGAAAACCTTACTTGCTGTGGGATTTTAAGCAAGCCCCATCCGTGGTGGGTTTTTTGGTTTGTTTGTTTTGTTTTTGTTTTTGTTTTCTGGCTTTTTTTTTTTGGTGAGGCTCATATTTTAATTTGCAGAGTAGGAGACACAATACTGGTAGTGTCTCCAGTGAGAATCATAGGTGAGTGCTAATGCATAGTTGAGCACTGATGTGTAGGTTCTCATTCTCAAGGGCTATCTGAACTGTATGGATCATTATTTAGTGTTGGGGAGCTCCAGGTTTCTGTGTGATGGCTCATTACAGTGCCTAGAGAGCTGGGATGTGAAATCTACATTTCTCAATCAGAGACCTTGGCCAATTATCCAGGATATCACCCCACTGGGGATACATAGGGTGTGGACCACGTTGCTTAATTGATTCCCATAGGCAGGATCAGCTCCTCAAGAGACATGGTTTCTATGAATCAGATAAGGGCTGGCCCCATTCACCTCCAGGCTCCTAATTCTCAGAATGTGGAATTCTAAAATTAGAACAGGGGAAACTCTTCTGGAACTGAGCTGAGACTGCAAAGTAAAGCATCAAGATTATTTAGCATTAGCGTCTTCCAGCCGAACGTTTGTAAGGAAAAACAAACACAATCACAAGCAGTGTTTTGAGTAGGCTCCAATTTTCCACAGGAAATGGAGAACTCTGTTCACTTCAGCTATAGAAGTTGCAATTATTTATTTCCTCATCCATATGTTTTGTGTTTGGTAACGTTCCAAGAGTCTTGGGCCCTTAGGTCATCCATTCCCCTTGAGGTCTGAGTGCCTTCCCTTCTTTCCTACTGTTCCCACAGGTTCCTAATGATCCCCTTCCTCTTCATTAGCCTTCTTCCTCATATTCTCTGTTGCCATCTCCTAGCCTCCCTTTGGTTCCTTATGTGTATAATTGAAAGCACTGTGAATTAAAATTGCCAACTCTAATTCTACCACCCTTCCCTCCAGGACCAATGACTTTTACTTCGGGAGGATGAGGGACGGGAGAGCTACGAGTAGTGATGACGGCATGATCTGTTACCAGAGGCCAACCATTTTGGATAGAATACTACTTCTCTCAAACAAGGCCTGACACTTGTTCTTTTCCGTCTTCCCCTGAAAAGCCCTTTCCCATCATGCCTTATGCTTTTCTCCCAGAGTAGCTGGGCTGGCTTCTCCCCATGGACCCTTTATGGTTGCTTTCTGGCTGCCTGCCAATGCTTTCTACTCTCTCTTTTCTGATGCATCTGTGTTGGCTGCACAGCTCTCTCGTGTCTCTCAAACTCTTTCTGTACTTCTGCTGCCAGGTTAGGGATGATTCATGATTTCTGTATCCAAAATATTAGTTGTGGAAAAAGATTGCTCTGGTTTACTGGTCTCATTTGGCTTATGCATTCACTGTTCCAAGGCAGAGAAAAGTTGAGATTCTTGCTAGCTCTTGCCTGGCTCTCGTCACGGGTGGGCTGCCTTTTCCTAAGGCTTCAAGGCATGATGTGGAATCATGATCAGAAACATCAGTGTTTCCTATTGGTTATTCTCCTCATTTACACTCAAAATCAGATAAATGTATGATTTTTTTCAATGCTCTTGTCTTCAGCCAAAAAATGCATCAATGATGCATGTAGAATTGAAACTCTTCATTCAGTCTCATCCAATTATTTTGCATCACCGACGTCATTCATTTGCTTTTAGATGCTATCGCATCCTATCTTCGTGTAGTTAGAAANGTTGTTTCTGTTTGCAGATTAGATCCTGCTCTTCCTGTCTTTTGCTATGCCATTTCTGATTGTATTCCCTCTACCCCTACAAGACCACCCAGAAGAACTTCTTCCTTTCTGGAGTGTTTACAACCTTCAAAATCTTGTACATCGTAAATGAAAAATGGCTAGGTATCTGAACTTTGCAAGTATAAATTTCAGTGGGGAAAGAAAATGATGTATGACTTGGACAAATGAAATGACATTTTTGACATGACTGCTTGTTCTTATAAATTCAAGTGATTCTTGACCCAGTATATTATAGCCTGAACCAACAGAAAACCCTTCAACATTTTAAGTGTCAAAAGTTGCTTTCTNTCATAGTCTCTATAGGATTTTTGTAATATCTTTGACAGTAACAATGTGTTATATCTTTTATTCAAATTTATGACTGATTCTCTGCTTACATTTGAAGAAATGGAAAAAGTACTTTTACTGATAATATTTAGGTTAAATATTCAGACTGAAATTTCTCATTTAAGCAGACAATTTGGCAAACTCTATTTCAAACATCATCATAAGCTGTTCAGGTATATTATAATGGGTATATAATTTTATTACAAGGAAGAAAAATAATTGAAAACAATACATATTTAATGACCTCAATACAGTCTTAACATTAGTTTTGTTAATGAACACCCCAAATGCATTAGTTTTTTATTAGTTCTTTGAGAATTTTGTGCAGTGTGTTTTGATCATCTTTACTTTCTCCTTACTCCTCCCAAGGTCACTCCCTTCCCATCGAGTCCAATTTGTGCTTCAAATATATTGCTGGACATGTGACTTTCCTGGTCAACTTACCAGTGGTAATAGTTTTCAAGCAAACTGACACTTCCTCTCCCAGGAGCCTCAAATAGCTCCTTGTCTAGGGGTGTGACTTCATGCCCATTTCCTCTCTCCCTGGTGGTATTCGTAGGGCCTGTGCTTTCATGGGGCTTGTGCATGCTGTAACAATTGCTCTGAGTTCATATGAGCAGTTGCTCTGTTGTATTCAGAGGGCACTGTTTCCCTGTGGCCATCCATTGCCTCTGGCTCTTACAGTCTCTCTTTCCCTTCTTTCATAATGATTCTGGAACCTTGGGATGAAGGAATATGATAGAGATGTTCCATTTCGGGTTGAACATCCTGAAGTCTCTTATTCACCACACCTTGGCCGCTTGTGGCTTTCTGTGCTAAGCACTGTTTGCTGCATATAGAAGAGTCTTCTAGTTTTTGATGATGGTTGTGAGATAATTATATACATATATATATATATATATAAATTGTATATTAAACCTATTAATATAATATGTATTATAATTGATATTTAATAAACCACATTTTTAAAAATTGGATTTAAGTCCCACTCTACATGATGACATTTATATCTGACACCACTGTTGGCCCAAGAACCTGTGACTACACAAGTTAATAGGCCCTATGGTAGAACCTACTACTATTACTCTGCTGAACGAGCAGAGTATTAAACTGACTCCTAATGATTTCAATATATATATATAGAGAGAGATTAAATATCAATGGAACATCTCTATCATATTCCTTCATCCCAAGGTTCCAGAATCATTATGAAAGAAGGGAAAGAGATGGCGGCTACCCACCAACCCCCCAGTTCCCCAGAGTTTTCTTGGGTGTGAGTAGCAGGAAATATTAGATAGAAGGATTTTAGATTGTGGAGAAAAGATAGAAATACAGGATAGCCTCGAGAGGGCCCGGAACCTATTTCACCGGCCCTAACTGTCTCTGCCCCAGGGTATTTGTAGAAAAACTAAGGGGTAGCGCAAAAGACCTTCCCCCAGCAAAGCCACGTGCAGACCATCTCAGACACCTGCACTCAGGCCCGTGGTCCAATCATCCTCTCTATGCAGACCTGCT
>LZPO01117299.1:74638-92032 GCA_001675575.1 Neotoma lepida
TGAACTTTCCTCTTAGCACTGCTTTCACAGTGTCCCATAAGTTTGCGTATGTTGTTTTACCTTTATTATTATTGGAGAAGCTGCAGCTTATGATAATTTTGGAAATAATTTGAAAAAAAATTAAGTCACAGATGGAATTTTACAGGCCTTCTAGATACAGTCAAGTGGAACTGGAGAAGCATAGCGGATTTTAAAGACCTGCTGAGTTATTCATCAGATCAATGAACACTTTCTGATTGATTTGAGTCGGGGCAATAGTTGTCCATTTGGGTTGATTATCATGAAGAAAGCCACATTAACAATGTTTCCCTGGTCAATTTCTAATGTTTTATATTATTCTTGAGAGATGAAGTCTGAGGCTACTTACACATGATGGATAAAAAGTAATTTACTTGCAGAAATTCTGATGACTTACATATTTTTCTAATAAGTCCAGGGAATATTTTGCAAAACCATAAGAGAACAAACTTTATGCCTTGTTACATTATTTACCATATATAGGAAAAATTCAAATATTGTTTTCTTTTAATGAAGTATAGAATTCTAATGTGGAAACAATGGAAATCCATTTCCTTAGAGAAGACTTCAGGACTGAAGGTGAGTCATGAGGTCAAAGTATGGAAGAGAATTTATTACTATTAAATGTCATGTCAAAAGCTCTGAGTTTTTAATACCAACCACATGTTGGTTGAGACATCTCCTGGAAGAGCAGGA
Source organism: Neotoma lepida (assembly GCA_001675575.1). Lineage (NCBI taxonomy): Eukaryota > Metazoa > Chordata > Mammalia > Rodentia > Cricetidae > Neotoma > Neotoma lepida. Next base: position 75,353 of record LZPO01117299.1, read on the forward strand.
AGCTAGAGAGGCCTTTAATTGGAGTCGCTTTAATGCTAATTTNTTTTACATATGTTATAAGAATAAAAACATTTGTATTGGCCCATTTAGGGAATGTCATTAATAAATTTAGGAGTTTTNGGTTTGGGAGGCTAAAAGTCCTGATTCAAATTGTGGCTTTCTCACTCATCAGTCTGTGTTCTTAAGTAAATTGTCTGACTTATTTTCACTGTGTAGTTTCAGTTTTTGTAGCTGTGTGATGGGCTCAATGGCAGTTCTACACTTGTGGACTAATTGTGAAAACTGGCAAGTATAATACTAAAGGGCTGACCCAAACTCAAATGAAAAAATCCACANATACTCCTTAATATGTGGAGTTTAGCCTGTAAGGTATACATGTATATACACAAACAGGTGTAAGTGTGGGTTAGTGTGCCATTTCCAGAGAAGACCAAAAGANGGTACTATTAGGTGGTAAGGAAGGGCAGATTGTAGGGAAAATAATATGTAGGTAATGAAATAGAACATAAAACTCATTTTTTTTGTAGTTTCAACTGCCTCAGAGTTTCTTTTTTTGTGGTGGGTTAATAATTTTATTCAAAATGAACAAACAAGGTAAAATGCTTGAGAAATCACTCTTAATGCAGAACTGACACTTTTTTTTTGTTTGTTTTTTTCGAGACAGGGTTTCTCTGTGTAGCTTTGCGCCTTTCCTGGAACTCACTCAGTAGCCCAGGTTGGCCTCGAACTCACAGAGATCCGCCTGCCTCTGTCTCCTGAGTGCTGGGATTAAAGGAGTGCACCACCACCGCCTGGCGAACTGACACCTTTTTAAATGTTACACCATTCTCCATTGCTATCAACATTAATAAACTTAAATTTTATTATAGAAATACTGAACTATGATATCTTATGCTCTCATATTTGTTCAGGGAATTTGACACTTGTTAAATAACTTTAATCTCATGTTAGTACATTTTTAATTTTAACTTCAAGGTATACNAAGAGAGACAATTCTCAATTAATGCAATCCAAACCATCTGGGCTGTTCTTCGGTTTGAACAGATGTGAAAATGAATTGACGTCCACTGAGAAGGGCTCAAAGTGNTGGATGTCACCCAGATGCATGGGCCAGCTTGCCATGAATTATTCTAAATAGGAACCTATTTGCTTTGCTTTGCTATGACATCACTTCTTGGTGTCCCTTTGAGTTTCAGCTCCATATTCAGCTGGTTTGTTTATATTTGTGGGCCCAACACTCTACAGGCCCTGAGAACTTCTTGGGGACCAAATTTTCCTCAGATGTACAAGTCTAAGAGTTGGAGTCAGAATTCTTATCTGTGTCACTGTGACCCTCAAGCACATGTCTTCGCAGGAGAGGGGACGGCAGATACGGTCAGAAATAGGCAAAGTNTTCAGGAAGTCTTTAGAACCATCTCCTAAAGAGTGCAACAGAGTAGTGAGCTTAAAAACTTCAGCATTCACGTGTCTTTTTAATACACTTAACGAAAGTACCCAAATTTGAGTGCTGGGAAAATCCTTCCAGGGTGGGTGGTCTTGGGGATTCTACTCAGGATGAGAAACTTACAAGTCCATATTTCTATCAGAAATTCCTTTTGNTCCCTACTCTCCTCTAATTGACCTGAACTCTGTATTTTTCTCTGACTTCAGTGGGAGACAGGAGGGAGAACCAACAAGCTACTTGAGATGACATAGGGTTATTATACTCTAGTGTAAGTTGACTGCCCAAATGGCCACTGTTGAACTTTTCTGTTAGCTCACATGAAGCCATCATCTAACCTAACGATTTCAATCCCTGCATGGTTCATAGGGTCCATGTGCTATTTTACTCCAGGTACTTGTAACAACACATGGGCCTTTTCTTCCTATTGAGCAGATGCAATCAAGTGAGACAAATTTCANTGGTGCAGAGAAGATAACAGAAGAACTAAATTCAATCTCTCCCTATCTCTAGGTGCCNTTCCACCATGAGTTTAATGAGCTAAGCAGTTACTTGATTGACTGGTGCTGCGTTCCTGGCCATCACTATTTAGTAGCCTTATAATCCCAAGTCAAAAGTCAGTAGACTCTGATGGACATTCCAAATACATTTGGAATTCAACCCTCTGCTAAAAAAAAAGAGAGAGAGAGAGAACTGAGGTTTTTCCTTAGAGAATGGAGGTAATTTTGAACATAAGCCTGTATATTAGAATTAATCAATATATATGTCCTAGTACTAATAATTATTAGTAGTGTTCCTTGTGACTCTCAAAAGTACTTGGCTTTGTGCCAAATATTGATAATGAAGCATATGGAAATTTCAAGCCTAAACACGTCTGAGCCACTTTTATATCATTGTTAAAGAATGTACAAGATACAAATGTGGCAGCATGTGTGACTTCTAGAATCATTAGTGTACTTAAAAACACTATTGTAATCAATGTTCATTCTCAAGTGTCTGGTAATTGGGTACTTACACATGTTCTTTGTGTAAAGCTTGAAGTAATCACTGATTAAAATGCTTTATATTTAAACACAGGCTCCTTTTAAACAGACTGGACAGATCTTTAAAAACAATCATAATGGGGGGAATTAAGTAAGAAAAATTAATGATTGGAGGCAGAAAGATCACTAAAGGTTAGGTTGGAATCTAGGATGTATTTATTTTCCCAAACGTATGTGTGGTTTAAAGGGTGGTAGAAGCAGACCACAGTTGTGTTTTTGAACTTCTTAGCAGCCAAGGAAAATAAACAAGCACAAGCGCACTCACATGACCCACTGTCCCCTAGGGCAGAATGGTAGGGATATGTGAAACATCCACGCTGTTTGACTGCAATGTACGAGGAAGTAGAAAGAGGCTCAGGAAAAGTCATGACCCCCTCCCTACACTTCCCCTTACTTTGGAAGCCTTACAGCACCAATTCTTCTCAGTTCTGCCCNAGACTCCTACTTTCATGTTTCTTTTCATTCCATTTCCACTGATCTGCCAGCTGGGTGCAGGGTGATGGCCAAGTTCTTTAGGGGAGCCTTAGCAGTTGTTGGGGTAATGTGGGGGACCAGCCCCCACCTTTCCAGGGTTCCTATGAGGAGGAGAGAGGAATAAGGAACTTGTAGGTAGAATGACAGGCCTAGTCGAGAAGAAGAAAAAAGACAGAAACACAGGATAGCTTCAGAAAGGCCTGGATTCTTATGCACCAGCCCAGAACGTTATTCAAAAGGGCTTTTTATAACAATGCCAAGGGAAGGAGCAAAAGCCCTCCCCCTTGCTAGATACGGCCAACTATAGACTCTTCCAAACACCTGGTATCCAGGCCCGTGGTCCAGTCATCCTCTTATGCACTCCTGCTGGGTAAAGCAAGCTCAGATATCTCACTAGGAAACCTCTGTGGGCTCCCACAGTGACCGCCCATGAGAGTTCCTGCTGCATCTTCTCGCTCTGCCTCTTTCATCCCTGGGACCATCCCCAAACATCAGCTTCTCCACGAGCCCATTCTTTGGGCTCCTTGCCCTTACTTCCTGCCATTTGCCCCCACTCCTCAGCCTTCTCCAATTGTCTTTCAATCCCATCATCCTCACTAACATTCCCTTTTCTGTATTTCCAATATTCCTTTTCCTGAACGGTTCCTGTTTATTTCAATGATTGAAATCTATTAGATCTCTGTGGTGATATGTTGTGTACCCTAATACACTTGCCTGAGGATCAGAGGACAGAGCCAGCCACTAGATTAGACACAGATCCAGGCAGTGGTGACACACACCTTTAACCCCAGCACTTGAGATCTCATGCCTTTGCTTGGGAAGCACAAACGCCTTTAATCCCAGGAAGTAGATGGCAGGGCAGAGAAAGGTATACAAGGCATGCGAAAACAGAACTCACTCTCTTTAGGCTGAGGGTTTTGTAGAGGTAAGAACTAGTGGCTGGCTGCTCTGCTTCTCTGATCTCTCAGCTTTCACTCTGATATCTGGCTCTGGGTGTTTTATTAAAAGACCATCAAAGATTCGAACAACAGATCTCTGAAAATCCCCATTTACTTTCTCCTGAGATGTTATTCTCCTATGCACATACCATTGGCACCAAATTAATTGTGTCCTCTTAAATACCCACTCCTACTTCCAGGCCACTGCATGACCATGCTTCTGTAAAAGTATTTATGTTTCCAACTCCATGCCATTAAGCCATCATTCATTTCTTGACTCAACCCCTCCCATGAGTTACACAGTCTTGCCTATCACATCAACATCCACATAGATCTTAACCCTGAAGATTCTTAATTTACTAATTACTTTTGCCTCTACTTCAGTAGCTCATTTCTATGGACACATTCCAGAACTATTTTATCCTCTGAAATAGTAGACACCTCACTATTGATGAAATACAAACAAACTAAACTTACCACATCTCTTTAGGTCAACTTATATCCTCCAAAATGAAATTCAAAATTCTTAAGACAGGTAAGGCTCTTATTTATGTGATTAGTACCCTTTTCCTAACATCATTATCTTATTGTAGCCAATTTGCCCTTGGTTTTGCTCTCATTGTACGTAATGATTTTTCTCTCTCTCTCTTCTATTCTCTCCCTTCTTCTCCCCTACCCTCTTCTCCTGTCTCCCACCCCCTCTTTTATCTCCCCTTCTCTCCTCTCTTACTCAGCACAAACTCTCCATGCTCACCTATTTACTCTTAAATAGTCTCTAACTCAGATCATTTTCATTTTTTGCTTTGTTTTGAGAAAACCNTTCCTAAAATTTCTACAACATGTCTGGCCCTTCGTGCACATAATCATAGCGTATCTCCAGATCCTACTCATTTTATCTCTCTACTATCAAAGTAGCCACATCAAATAGGAGCTGTTTTCCTCTTATTTGTGCATGTGTCCAGGTGCCCCCACTGTCTTCTTCTACTTGTTGAAAACAGATTTATTTTTGTACTCACTAACTAGATTCTGAAGACAAATTTAAATCTTAGTCAATGAAAGTATAAGCTCAGGACATTGGCACTACTGTGCATTAATGTTCAAAGGAGGACTTCAAGAAAGAAAAGCCCTCATCAGTGTACTATTTAGAACCACTGTAACACTAGAATCCCTGTATAATCTGTGACCTCTTGGTATATAATGATAATAAAATATACATTTAGGAATAGCCAAATATATCTAACTTCATACAGTAAAGTGTGCATTGTACATAGAAAGATAAAATATAAAGAGCTAGAAAAATGTTATGTTTGATCATGTTCTCTTTTGTTTTATGGGCTTGGAGGTGGGAATCGTCTGTAGCAACATAGGCTCAACTGTCTATGCACTATTGTCCAGTAGTCTCACAGTTTGCTATTACACAATTGAGTTTACTCAGTGTCTTGCTTCCTGGTGCCCTGTATGCTGTCCAGGTGCTCGTTGTGTTTGCCCAGCCCTTCACTGTTTACATAGCCTCCCTATCTCAAGGGAACTTGACCTCAGCTGGTTAAAATCTCACTTGAGGTTCTACCACAGGCCACACTTACTCCATTTAACTTTGAACCTGTGCACTTCTGCTATGGGACTCAGAAGACTGTGATTTGCATGGACTCTTACAAATTCCAACCAATTGGAAGCTCACAGTCACATAATCTTGGGAAACAGGAATTTAGCAACATACTAATTGTCCTTGTCCAATGTACCTTTAGTGCTTGACTGGCTCCCGTCTTTTTTTTTTTTTTCACCTTCTCTTCTTTATTTAAAGTGTGCTTCCTGTTTATATGAACTGGGCTGATCCAGAGGCCTCCACAGGCAATAAAATCTTACTGTGTTAAGGCAGATCAAGATAGGAAAACATTCTCTCCCCCGCTGTAATTGACAAGGCATCTCTGGAGCCTGGAGTATACTTTTTATATTTTAAAATTTTTCCAGTAATGGGTTGAGCACCAAGAAGGACCCAGAGCTGCAGGCCATTTCTCCCTATTCCAGTTTTTAGCAGTAAAATCTCTGGGAAGCAGACTTCAGACTGTGACCAGGAAAAAGGTGTAGTGATCTGATGCATGTGTATAATTATGAACAGAATCAGAAAGACAATTATTTTCTCACACCTCTCCTTGAAACTTTTATTTGAGTTCTCTANGATAAAATAGAAAAAAAAATAAACTCTAACCATCTGACTTACAAAAAAATGAGCTACTGTAAGAGGAATAAATTCTCTTCATCTCATGGATTATTTGTTGAATTTACTAGAGTGTTACAAATAACAGGGAATTAGAGTCATTGAGGCTTCTAAGCAAAAGTCTTCTTTATAGATGAAAAACTGAGACGGAGATGTTTCTTCCTTACTCAAGACTCCAGTGTTCTGTTCCCCAACTCGTTCTTAACATGTGCCCTCATCTCTCGTCTGCTCCTATTCTCACCCCTAAACACACTATCATGCTACCAACATAGGGTTTGCTTATGGTTCATCTCAACAGCAGGCTGAGCAAAAGCTGCGGTCCTGACAGGTGCTCACAGTTATTGAGCATACAAAACTCAACTCTTACTTCGTTCAATCATTTCAGAAGAGAGGGAGGTGAGCAGACACACATGCCTGGAACTCTCCCAGCATAGGAGAATGTACCAGAAAATATATCTGAAAGCCCTGACCCAACCCATGATGCTCAGTGAAGGCTGTGCAAAGTCCAACTTCCGGAGGAGAAATCCAGCAACTACCCACAAGTGTTTGGTGGGCTTTATCAAGTAAAGGAGGAAAGGAGAGAAAAACATGGTGAGAAGAAATGGAAAATGTGCATGGAGAAGACTTAAAGGAAAGAAACTCTCTCAAGGGGCCCAGTGGCCCCAGTCTGGGCCATCAATCTCATGACAGCTTTTCAGAGTTTCCGGGGTTTGTGCTTAGAAGTCAGCCCAAACACCTGCTCCAATTTCACCATGTGGGTGTTTATCTTTGTAGCATTTCGCTTGAGTTTTAAAGGGTGCTGAGTGACTACCAAAGCTGACCATGATCCCTACTGACTTTTTCAAATTAAATCTCCTCACCCCAGTCAGAGTCGCTATCATCAAGATGTCTGACAAGTNTTGGAGAGGACGCAGGGAAAGAAGGAAACTTATTCACTGCTGGTGAAAGTNCACATTAGTACATCCATCATAGAAGTCAGTTTGGAGGTTCCTCACAAAACTAAAAATGGAACTAGCATATGGCTCAGCTATTCCACTTCTAGACATACGGCCAGAGAATTCTATGTCCTAATATAGAGATATTTGCACATGTGTGTTGATTGNTGCTCTACTTATGATAGTAAGGATATGGGGCCAATCTCAATGGCTATCAGCATTTGAACGGATATGAAAAGTGGTATATATATAAAAATGGAACATTATCCAGCTTTAAACAAAGATGTAATCATGAAATTTGCAGGAAAATGGATGGCCTTGGAAAGTATAATATTAAGTGAAGTGACCCAAAACTTAGAAAGAAAAACAAAATAAAACACATTCTCCTTCATATGTTGATCCTCACCTCTGATATACACATTACATATATAAATATAATGTATACATGTATATATGCAAACAAGTATAAGTGTAGATAAAGCTCAACATTTAGAAAGGCGACCAAGCAAGGACTGTTGGTATTTGTTTTAACTCTTTTGGGGGGCCCGCCACCCAGCTCCTAAATAAACCACACATAGAGGCTTATTCTTATTTATGAGATAGCTGGCCTTATCTTGGCTTGTTTCTAGCCAGCTTTTCTTAAATTATGTCATTTACCTTTTACCTCTGGACTTTTCCTTTTCTATGCCTGTATATACATTTCTTTGTTTCTTACTCTGTGGCTTGCTTTGTAGCTGGGTGGCTGGCCCCTGGGTCCTCCTCCTTCTCTGGCTACTTCTTCCTCTTGAGCTCTCCTTCCAGATTTCTCCTTCTATATATTCTCTCTGCCTGCCAACCCCACCTATCCTTTCTCCTGCATTGCTATCAGCNNTTCAGTTCTTTATTAGACCATCAGGTGTTTTAGATAGGCCCAGTAACACAGCTTCACAGAGTTAAACAAATGCAACATAAACATAAGCAACACACCTTAAAACAATATTCTACAACAAAGGACAATGAATAAATGTATGTATTTATCAAGTAAACATTCTACAGCAGAAGCATTTGCCATTGGCTTATCCCAAGACAGTCAAATTATCAAATGAACTCCAAAACTTTCCATTAAGTTTTTATTTTGAAGTAGCTATAGACTCACAAGTTGTGAAAATAATGTTGGGGGGTGCATACACTCCAGCCAGCTAGCCACCTGATCCCCATTCTTCATGGTAACACCTTATGTAACTGAATTCATTACCAAGCCCAGAAATCCATGTTCACATAATACAATTAATCCAGTTTTTGTGAGTATTCTGTTCTTATGCATTTAGTTCTAAGAGGATTCATTTCATATGTAGAGCCATGTAATCACCACTATACACACAATGCACAGCTCTTCCCTTANCACTAAAGAGTCTTTCCTCTTACCCATCTGAAGTCACTTCCCATGAGCTTTTTCTGTAAAGGTGTACAGCACGTAGCCCCTTCTCTTTATTGAGCTTCTTGCAGCACCAAATGATTTCTCCTTAGTAAAATGATAAGAATTTNAAAAATCATTAACTAATATTATAAAAGACAAATCTTTCAATTAGAGTTTATGACATAGGTAATGTGTCTAATAAGATGTGTAGTTCTAATAACTAACACCATTCTTTTACAGTAGCAGAGAAACACGTTGACAGGTTGTAAAGTCCCACTGTTGATAGACGTGGGTGACAGGACTGTGGTAGAGTGGTAAGATGCTCTACCAAAGATAAAGCTCCTCTGGTCTTGTGAGTAAGGATTTTGACCAAACTATGTAGTCATCTTCCTGCTTGTAGAGTTAAATTTGATGTTCTAATAACGTCCAGTATTCTTCATTGTATGTCTCTCATAGCATAAAGGAATGCCTTACTGTCTTAGTGGTGCATACTTCTTGCAGGGCAGCGAGAAGACATTTTTGTCAAGTTCTTTAAATAAAGGTTAAGAACTAGGTGGCATTTAAAGAGGGAATTTCATGTGTACATGCTCCAGTATAGACGGGTCATGTGCAACCATGAAAAGAAAGATTAAGCTACAGCAAAGGAAGTTATGTTGTAGATGTTCTCATGGCCACACCTGGTGGAACAGCACACCCCACTTGTATGCTAGAGGGTTGGAGGTCCTCTCTGAGGTAGCACCAAGACGTACAAAAATTGGAATTGCTTTCAGGAAAGTGATGACTTCCCTGCAGGAGAACTTCCTATGATCTGATATATCCACCTCTTGCTTCCAATTGCTGATAAGGGCTCATGTGTCCTCTAGTGATGAAATAAAAAGGCTAAACCAAGACAAAAATGGCCAAAGAGCAGACAAAGCCTGAACAAAAGGAAGGAAAGACACACTGAATCATGATCGGACCCTTTCTAGTCCCTGAAGTCCTCTTACAGCACCAAACTTGATAGGGGGTTGCCCCCACTGTGGAAAGGCAGCCCCCAAGGAGCAAGTCTTCAATTGTGAGCAAGGAGTCTCATGGGGGATTAGTACATGGGGGATTTCTCCCAATAGGCCTGGCAAACAGACTCCTGGTCTCTATGTGGGACTTGGTAAGAACGGAGATTATGGCAGAAACCAGAACTATGGTTCCAGCTCAAGGTGGGGTTGGAAATGCGAAGGCAGACTTGTGGTTGATATATTGTGCACACTAATAAAGCTTTCCTGGGGTCAGAGAACAGAACAGCCACTAGATTAGATATAGAGGCCAGAAAATGGTGGCACACATGCCTTTAATCCTATGACTTGGGATCTCTACGAGTTCAAGACCACACTGGAAACAGCCAGGCATGGTGGCACACACCTTTAATCCCAGCACTGGGAAAGAAGTGATATCTGGGCAGAGAAAGGTATACATGCCTTTAATCCCAGGAAATGATGGCAGGAAGCAGAAAGATATATAAGGTGTGAGAACTAGAAACCAGAGGCCTCTGAAGCTTTCAGGCTTTGAGCAGCAAGCAGCTCAGCTGAGATTCATTCGGGTGAGGACTCAGAAGCCTGCAGTCTGAGGAAACAAGATCAGCTGAGGAGTTGGCAAGGTGAGGTTGGCTGTGGCTTGTTCTGCTTCTCTGACCTTTCAGAATTTATCCCAATACCTGGCTCCATGTTTTATTAATAAGACCATTTAGAAATTCGAGTTAAACAGACGTTCCTGTGCAAGCTCACTTCCCCATCGGCCCTGTCTCAATAGAACTTACTGGGTGCAAAGATACAGCACATAGAACCCAATTCTAGTTTTTCAATCTTCATTTTAAGCAGTTCTGCNTATTTGTAAGACTTAATAGAAGGTGTGTTTCTTGGCTGCAGCAGAAGAGTGGATCCTGTTTTAGAATCTATTCTGTTAGTCTGTTGTATGTTTGTTTTTAATTAGGGAATTGAGACCACTGATGTTGAGAGTTGATGAACAAGTAGTGCTTGTTAATTCCTGTTATTTTGTTGCAGTGGTGTTTTTCCCCCATTTGANTTGCTGGCTTGACATTATTTATTCATTGTATTTTCTTGGGTGTGGTTGACCTCTTTGNTTGAAATTTTCCTTCTAGTGTCTTCTGTAGAGCTGGNTTTGTAGCTACATACTGCTTAAATTTGGTCCTATCATAGACTATCCTTCTTTCTCCATCTCTTGTGTTTGAAAATTTTGCTGGGCATAGTAGTCTGGGCTGGCATCTGTGGTCTCTTTGAGTTTGTAGAACGTCTNCCCAGGNCCTTCTAGCCTTTAGAGTCTCCATTGGAAAAGTCAGGTGTTATCCTAATAGGTCTGCTTTATACATTTTTTGGTCTTTTCCCCTNGCANCTTTCAATATTCTTTCTTTGTTCTGTATGTTTAATGTTTTTATTGTTATGTGACATGGGGAATTTCTTTTCTGGTCCAGTCTATTTGATGTTCTGTATGCTTTTGTATCTTGATAGGCATCTCCTTCTTTAGGTTGGAGAAATTTTCTTTGACTTTGTTGGAATATTTTCTGTGCCTTTGGCCTGGGTTTCTTCTACTTGCTCTATTCATATTATTTGTAAATTTGGATTTTTCATAGTGTATCAGATTTCCTGGCTGTTTTGTGCCTGCATTTGTTTAGTTTTAACATTTTTTTGGCCAAGGTACCCGTTTCTTTAATCTTGTCTTCAGTGCCTGAGANTCTCTCCTCCATCTCTTGTATTCTGTTGCCTCATCATTTCCTGTTTGGATTCCTAAATTATTCATTTCCAGATTTCCCTCAGTTTGGGTTTTCTTTGTTGATTCTATTTCCACTTTCAAGTCTTGAGTTGTTTTATTCATTTCCTTCCACTGTTTGTTTGTGTCTTCATAGATTTCTTTAAGGAATTTATTTATTTCCTTTTAAAGGACCTTATCATAGTCATCAACACTATTTTAAAGCCTTTGTCTTGTGCTACAGAGTGTTGCAATTTTTGGGGACTACTATTGTAGGGTTGCTAGGCTCTAGTGGAGACATATTATCCAGGCTGTTGTTGATTGTAGTTTTATTCTGGTGTCTGGGCATCTGGGTTTGGGAAGATTTTAATTCTAGGTGCTGATATCTGGTCTGGTCTTTGTTGGCTAGGCATTTTGTTCCTTGGTCTCTGTTGCCCTCTCTGGTTCTTAGGATGATGTGATGGCAGTGTGCTGCCTAATAGAGAATTCTGGGATCCTGATAGGAGTGGTCACTGGGGGTTCCAGGTTAAATGTATTTCTAGATATTGAGAGCTGACAGCAATGGGGATGGGCTGGGGAGGAGGTGTCCACAGGANGAAGGAAATCAGGGTATTCCACAAGGAATACCTCAGTCCCCTCAGAATGGGGGCAGAGAATGAGGAGAGGCCACAACAGTCTACTACAGAGTTGGAAATGAGACTGAGGGATTGGATTTAGAGGAGAGAAAAAGAGAGGTGTGATGATGCTCAGTTGGACCACCCACTTCCCTGGCTAAAGTTGCTTATGGTTTCCCAGGGAATGTCTGCTGGGGCTGGGGACTAGGTAAAGCAATGGGGGTGGAGTAAAGTTGGAGAGGAAGACCTATGTGATCCACTGGAGATGGAGGCGGGGAGGGATGGGAGACCACAGCGGAGGGTCTGCTGCAGATCTGGGGATGAAACTGGGGCATTGTATTTGGAGGAGAGGAAAAGGAGGTAAGACCTGCATTTTGCCCTATTTGTTTCCCTGGCTGGAAGCATAAATACTTTTTAGGAGACTGAAAATATATGTATTTGTTAAACATTTAATTTGGTTATTTTGTTTTACAAATTATGCCTTTAAACAATGAATCTGTTTTTAAATAGAATGATGTTAAGAAATTAAGAAATATGCTTACTGTTGTCAGTGGTGAGCCAGCCATCTGTCCATCAATAGGAGGAGCAAAAAGTTGGCTTTAGCCTTCTTTGTCAGTTCAGTCTTTGTTACATGAAAACTATTTATTACAGACTTGATATAACTGACTGCTTTCATCTTTAACCTGTTGGTTGATTGTATGGACTGAAAATGTTGTAGAGAACTTTTAAAAGGTTCTGTTAATAAGGTTAATTTTGGAAAACCACTCTGGTTGTTCGGTTTAAACTCTGTAAAGTCATTTACTCTTGACACGATAGTCACTGACTGGGATAGCAACTTANGATGTTCTAGAAAGTTCTAGAGAAGTGACTCTTGAGGAGAGCAAGGCAGACACTGTCTCTGGGAGTATACTTTTGAAGTTGGAAATTAAAAATCATTTCTTTTGGGGAAATACATGTATTATCNTGTTTTCAAATACTAGATATGGTCGTTTATGGCATAGTCCCAATTTTTAAAATTTCACCTTGTCAAACTTTTCTAACCCAAAATTGTGTTTTACTTCAGATACTCTGCCTTTTTTTCATTAAATAATAGCTGGTATTGTTAATATTTGAAACAAATATACAAAGGTTATCATTTGTAAAAGCCAGACTTTAACTGACTTCTTTTACAGTTTCCAGGTGCTTGCTCCTCATGCTGGAATCTGATGTACACAAACAGCTGATTCCATTTACCTCATCCTTCTACAGCACTCTGGTGCATGGGCCAGCCTGTTGTACAATTGCATTTAACTTACGTTAACTTTGTATTTCATCTTATGTTATATTGACTCCTGTTAATCTTGATATAAAAGTTTACCTCCTGTAACTTTGTCCCTTCATGGTCCCCACAAAGTTGTACTGTTATTACCTCCTGGCTTGTATTCTGGGTCTTTGCCAACTGTTAAGTTTTATCATGGCCCCCGGATGGACCTTCTTCACAGGTCCTCTAACTGCCTCTCTCCTCGTTGACCTTGCCAGCTATGAGGCAGTTACCAAGAGATTGGCGCCCCAAAACCCTTAAACAGTGATCTCTGAAAGGGCACTAATGAGCCACGGGCCATTCAACTCATCCCTCTTCTTGTCACTCATATGTGTGTCTGTCCTGCTTAGGGGGTCTACAGGAGGGAAGAAAGTGGGGTGTGCCACCAGGATCTGCTTAGTTCCCTGGGAATGGNGGCACAGAGGGAGGTGAGACCACGGCAGGTCTGTTTTCCTGGCCAGCGTCTATTTTGGGATTTTTAATTTAATTTTCTTTAGAGATCTTTTGAAAAGCAAAGAAAATACTTTTAAAAATATCATTAAATGTATTTTATATAGGATTATATAACTACTGGTCCTATTGTGGACTCCTTTGCAAGTCTAAGATGCATTAGGCATTCCTAGTAGCCTTGCTTTCTTGTATCTTGAAGTGTTTGGTAATTTCATNTCTGTAAGACTTATTTAATCGTGACTTATAAATTATTCCTGGCTATGCTGAAAACAAAGGACAGAACAACCTAAAGGAATAATGCAATATAAAATTCCCTCCCTTAGATGAAGAGATATAGGCAATTAACAACTATTGAGAGAGGGAGAATTAGTCTTCCCAAGGGAGACCCTATTTGGTTATTCAATACCAAATGGTCATCCCTGAAGTGCTATACATACAGNAATACTAAATGGACTATGCAGGTTATATTTATATATTATTCATGTATGTATTATATATTATATTAGGCACAGGAAACAGCTTTCATGGGTTTTTGTCATTATGTCATGTGACATGAAAAGTTGTTTCCTGTATCTGAAAANTGAAATCTATTTCTCCTGTTTATCTAGGCTTAGCTATCTCCAAGATCAGGCTTTGGCTGAGAGAGCACAGCTTACCAACTTAGGAGGCTGTCTCCACTGCAGAGGATTGCTTAGCTCTGTGCAATGTCTGTTGAGGGAGGATGCTGTGTGAGATAGATACGGTTCTAACCCCTCACCCCGAAGGTTGTCTTTCTTAGAACTGCTAGTTAAAACGAAGGTCAGCTGGACCTTATGGAAGATCCTGAAGCCAGAAGATTATCCATTGCTGATCCTGGGACACTTGTTGCTTAACCTTATCATAGCTAATCACGACTCATTNAAAATGTTTCAAACAAAACATTTCTGGTGAATAAAGCTGGAGAAGCCACCTGATCCATTCTCATGAAGCCCTTTCTTGATGCAGGTGACTTTCTCAGAATTCCTGTCTAGAAGAATGCACCCCAAGATTTTATAGTTGGGCACCCCCAGACAGTCTAGAGCAATGATTAAATGCCATACTCAAAAACAGTGTCCGGCTGGAAATTGCCTCTCCTGGTTTTCAAGTCCATAGCATTAAAATGTCAGCCATAAGCCTTACTCCTTTAAAGAAAGAGAAAAATGAGTAACATTTTTATCCCATCCCCCAAAATTGTTTGGCTAGATATCATAAACCCTTAGGTTAAGATGTAGGAAAATCTTGTCCCTGTGGGAAGAGTGTGCAAGCAACATGGGTCCTAGAGACGCGATTCCAACAAGCACAAGGTCTCAGAATAGAAACGACAAACCATGTTTACACTGTTGCCTGGGAAATCAAAGTACTTACTGGACAGTTTTTTTTTCCTTTATTGTGAATAATTCTGACACTGATATCATTACTATTGACTCTATCTTATACCGTGGAGCCGGATATTCAAAGAGAAGCATCAGGTTTCTGGTAATGAAGACTACAGTGCACACATGTGAGGGGCTGGGGAGATGCCCCAGCTTCTCTTCAAATGGAAGCTGAACCACATTAGGAATGAACCCAGAGGTTTTTTCATGTCTCCTTTTGGTATCAGACAACACCCTTCGCATAGGCTTTGTAGAGAAACCTTTTCAGTATAGATTGGAGATTGCTTGATTAGGCATAATGTTCACAGTCCTGCTCTTCCCATCTCTCTATAGTTATCTGCAGATAGATATAACAATATGATACCTGAGCAGGTTGAAGACAGATTTAAATAACCAGGGAGCACTGAACACATTGGGACTAGAACAGAGGGGGAGAAGTCAAGAAGTCGGTCAGGTCACACATTGGCTGTGCCCAATGATCTAGTGTGTGAAATACACCAAAAACAACTCACAGGCCTTGCAAAATACCCAGGGAACCCATCATCTCAGTGTACAAATTGTTGCTCCATTTAAAGNACTCATTCTCAGGTTTAATTTGAACATTAGAGTATGAGTCTTGCATTCCTATGCTCATTTTTGGTATTCAGATTAAAAAAAGATACAAAATGTAAATAAATAAGAGAAATATATAGCTTACCTTGACAAAGTATGCAGCTTACTTTAAGAACTGTTTTCAGGTATTCCTGCTGTCTCCTGGATGTGACATGGCCAGTGCAGTCATGAACACTGTGACTGTGGCTATCTGCAGAAGACCTGTATATAAAAATGACATGAAAGTAGGAGAGGAGCTAGTTAAGGGGAAAAAAGGCCAAGGGGAGGAAGGGCAGACACGAAGGTAAGGAGGGTGGGTATCTTCATAACGCTTTGTTAACATGAATACAATAGTCAGGAAATTAAATAAAATGTCTGATACACTGTGAAGCTTAAACATGAAATAGGTATCAGACGATATTGAAAATTGTTCATTTTACTTTGTGTAATAAATGTCCCTTTTTAAAGAAAAATAGTTTCCCTTCAACACACATTGGATATTCACTTCCCCAGAACTGTTTTCTGTTTTTCCTTCTTTCTACCAACTTGTTTGATAGTTTGCATAATGAAATCAATTTAGAAACAGACTCAAGTCTATAGAGGTATTAAATCATGTTCTCAAGCTAGTACATGCAATGTGTGGGCTCAGTTGTGACCAGAATAGGTGGTGAATTTTTTTTTTCCTTTTAGCCAGTCATATAACCATCTGGTATGGGAGATATAAAATATTCATGATGCTGGAATGTTCTCTCAGTTATATAATAATGTACAAGGTTAATGTCTTTGAGAATTATACTACATGATGTTTGTCCTNGTAGACCACAAATATCTGTATGCCTCTATAATTAGTCATAAAATCTTAGATGTTGGGATTACCTTGGAGTGGATAAGGCACATTTTCTTCATGATGTCCTGACTGTCGCTCTGTAGATTTATGGCCTGGAACACATTCAGTTGTATATTGCAACATCTGCCAGTCCTGTTGGTATCTTATTAAAATAGAAAATCTAAGTATAAAATAGTATCATTGGATGTCACCTCTGGGTTAGGCAAGTTTAATTGGGCAAAGGTTATGTTGAAACATATGACATTCACTTTCTTTATATGTTTTCATTTACTAACAGAGCTGTTTTGATAATAGCTATTGGGAATTTGC
>LZPO01117300.1:40529-55838 GCA_001675575.1 Neotoma lepida
GAAAGCCATCCAGCAAGGTGGGAGTTTCCAGTTAGGTCCCAGCTAAACTTTTCCAGGTCCTGAAGTCAAAACACTCAGTGTCTTCAGCAATAGAGTCTTACTGTCTAGTTCTGGAATACAAGCAACAGCAGTAGCAATAGCCTTTAACAATTCACAGGCTCACTCCTGGCTCCGGGGGTTTTTATTCAGTAACCTTATGGCCTCTGGGAATATCCCTTTTCACCCATGTCGGTGAATTAACCCAGCCCCAGCAGGGTTGTAAGATAAGCAGAAGTATCATTGTACATGTTTATCTCTCCAATGGCTTTCCAGATCTGCAAAGCACTCCACAGGTTAGCATGATGCCCTCTACATAGCGAAACCTTTTCCAGAAGATGGGCAGGACAAGGTGACATCCTGAGCCACCATCCCATTGCAAATAGTGGGGTTACAAAGAGAACCTTGGTGAAGCACCCTAAAAGACTATTGTCATCTGTTCTCAGCAAGTGTTGGATGATCCCAGAAGTTCACAACTAAGAAGATGCTNAAGTCAAGCAGAANCAAGGTCTAATATAGCATGGATAAGTTCCATCCATTTTTATCAATTGCTTCCTCCACAGATCAAGGTTGGGTCAAAGCATGGATAAGAGACCTAACTTAATTAGCTCCCTGTGAATCTTGACCATTTTTCTGAGCCGTTACATTTTCATATCCTGGAGCTCTTCCACAGATCCTTCCTACATTTCTCCACACATGATAAATTAATTTGCCTGACTTAATCAGCTCAGACTTACTCGAGNCCAAAGGTGGACACAGTCCTGCTCTCCACTGCTGCACCTGCTGGCTCCGTTGGTCAGAGAGGCTCTAGGTTAACACTGTAGCTGTTGCCATACCTGGTTGTTGAAGGAGGCCCTGGCTGGGCAAACCATCTCCACCTCTAAAATAACCTTTCCTGGAGGGAAACTTACCCTCCTTAGTCTGGGGAATAATTACCCACCCGGGACAGGCTTGACCATCTTCACTTGGGTTGTTCTAGCCTGGGGGTCTTTTGTGAACCACACCTCGGGCTTCAACACCATCCAACAGCTCCTTCGCACACAGTTTGGCTTCTATCAACTCTTAACTTAGTGCTCCAGCTGGACACAAATGGAGCCACATCTGTCTCCGAGTAACCAGACCAACCTCTTCCTCTGCCTTACCATTTTCGTATCTCCTCTGGGTTGCTCTCTCATTTTGTNGACAACTTTTACATGCTGGTCTAAGTCACTGAGATCTGCCAAAGCTTTTCCTCCTCTACGAAGAGCTTGCCCCACCAAAGGTTCCAGCAAAGTCTCGAAAGCTCCACAGGAACCTTGAGATCCTTGCAGGATCAATCTTTTCTCTAACTCCTCTGTGAACATAACTCCNTCTGGCCCAATGAACTGGGGTTCTGTAGCCGGAATGTTTCTCCAGTCCTGCCCAGGCCCTGCAGTCGGGACGAACCTCTCCTACCCGCAGGTCCCACAACTGTTTGGTCCCAAATAAACACACAGAGTCTTATATTAATTATGAACTGTATGGCCATTGGAGGAGCCGCCAGCCTCCGCCCAAGGAACAACATGCCAGCAGACCTGTAAAGCCACAGAACACGTGGCAAAACATAGATTAATAGAAATGGGCTGAGTTTAAGTGTAAGAGCTAGTCAGTAATAAGCCTGAGCTAATGGCCAAGCAGTTATAATTAATATAAGCCTCTGAGTNATTATTTTATAAGCGGCTGTGGGACACCAGGCTGGAGGAACGCGGGGCCTGGCGGGACCGGATAAAACATTCTCCTACAGGGTTCAAACAGTTTCTCTTCTTCCTAGTTCCCTCGATAGCATCTATCCCTCCTCTACTGTTTTCCATTCCTGGGCATTTGTAGGGACTTCAGATGGAGATAACCAAGTGTTCCCAATGGCTCTACTAAACCAGTCCATCAGGGACTGATTCCCGCACACTGTCTTGGGTTGTGCAGCCTTTACCGTAAGGAGGGATGGGAAGTCACATCACTTAGTTTTCCTGTCTCCACCACAGCCAGACCGATCCCATGCACTCCTGTGTCCCACAGCCTCACAAGCCAGGCTGTGACAGGATCTTTCTCTGCTTCTTTAAAAGTCTTCCCAAATTCCAGGAGTTCAGGCGCTGAATGTTTCCTGATCACACTCGTTCCTTGCACTGGACGGCGGTTAATGCCCACATCTGCATGCCGGATTGCAGATTTCACTTTTTCCTCTATTAAAAGTCAGGCCTGAGGGGTGTCCTCTGCTGCTTTTCCCATGTTGGCCTCTTCACTTTCTGAATCTGGATCTAACCTGTGCTTCCTTTTCCTTCCAGCCCCGGAGCCTTCAGAGGCAGCAAGCCAGCACCNCCATCTCGTTTCNCTAACTNACCCGCCAAACCTGAGGCTAACCCAGAGGATGCTGCTGCAGCTCCCTTTCTTCTTGCAATTGCTCCTTTACACAAACAAGGTCCTGTTTGGCCGCCATCTCAGTCTCAGACGCGTTTCTAACTGCACACAACAGTGGCCAGGCAACCTCTGCCACTGCTGCCAACAATCTCAACCCTTCTGCACTATTTCAAAGGCTGCAAGTCTTCCTCTAAACCTTTAACTGTTTTCAGGGATCTCCGTATTCATGTGGTGGACTCCACTCATCAAGCAGCCATGCCACTCCATACCACACAGATGAAGACTGCCATCCTGGGATTCTTCCCACAGATGCTCCTANTGAGGATGGCTCAGCCTTAGTTACCCATTTCACTACCTATANCAAGACTATGCAACCACTGCCACAGCACAACGGCATGCTAACACACACCATACAAGAAAGGGTGATTTTATGAGAATTTATGAGAATTTTTTTTTGTGGTAGATGCTCCCCACTCAGGCTGCTCAGCCTCAGTTGCATACCTTGCTACCCAGTCAGGACCATGCACGCACTCTTCCCCAACTCCTCCTTGGTCCTGTCAGGTCCCTCTTCAGGCACCAATTATGTTGTGTGACAAAACTTTTCCAGAGGATCACAATACACACGTCTACTCTTCCCAGATACAGAACCCAGAATAGACCAAAGTACGGATACCACCAAAGTCCAACTTGGTGAACCATGAGTTTTATTGGGGTTGCTTACAGGAGATGGGGTGATGGGTTACTTATAAGAGCAGAAATTATTCAAAGACAGCTGCTTCACCAAAGCCCACCCTAGCACGGGTGACAGCTCACAAAGCTGGGAACCTGGAACACACTACACAGCCNGCAGGCAGCTCAACAGGTTGGAAAGTGTCCTTTCTAGCTAGATACCTCAGTTTGGTCTAAACCTCTTCCAGGCAGCTCAGCTGGCTTCTGCTTCTTCCAGGATGCTGGTTTGGAATCAGTTGTCTTTGCAGCTTGGCTTGTTTGAGNGACTCTGAGCAGTCTTGATTACTTCCTCTTTGGAGGGAGGGACCTAGTGAATCTGGTCAGTTTCAGAGACTTCCTGAAGCTATTTTAAATTGTTTACCTTCCTGCTTAAAGAGCTTCCCTACAGGGTGGAGTGTTTTGATCTCAGAGCAAACTGTTACACAATAATAGTTCATATTGAAAGGGTTTAAAAATATTGGTATCACTTCCCAATACAATGTTCAACCTGTGCAATACAATGTAGATTACAGCATGTATTGGAATTCTCCAGAGGAACAGAACCAATTTGTCTAATTGGCTTACACAGTAGGAGCTGGGTAATCCAAAAATGGCTGGTGGCTCGCTGGAAAAACTCCAAATGTATAGCTGTCCAGTCCACAAGGTTGGACACCTCAATAATCCCAATCTCATGCTGAAGGCCTAAATGATTCCTAGAGAATCATAGCCTTCAGTCCATCATGGACGTCCCNAAAAGCTGAATTCCATTGTCAGTGAAGGAGAGTGGTGGTGGCAGCTGCAACACAACAGATGCACTTGCCTTCAAGGAGCAAAAGAAGGGCAGGCAAAAGCAGCCTTGCTTTTCCCTCGGGTCTCTCTCTATCTGGGTCACTGAAGGTGCTGCCCAGTCTGGAGGAGAGCCATTCCCTCCTNAGTTAATCCTTCCTAGAGATGCCTTCACAAGGTCCCCCAGAGGCATCTCTTAGTTGGTTCCAGGTCCAGTCAAGTTGACAATTAAAATTAACCATCCCACAGCATATTGGAAATTTTTTATGTACCTCATTACACTACAGTGAAAACAAACTTTTAACTCATTCTATAGAACATAGCATAGGTTTAAATAACTAAATGATCAAGTCCCTACTTGTATAATATTTTCTCACAAAAAATTAAATTCACAGATGAATTAAATAAAAATACTAAGCAACATGTAAGCTATTTAATATGCTAAGTGGCTGGTATATTAAATGCTTACATGCCACTTAGTATATAGCATATAAGTAATAGTATATGAGTGACTAAAAATCTACTTATACTGGTTTTCTTCTGCACTTAATATACACCAACTTAATGTAGCCAACTAATGTAAGAGCCAATTATACTACATCATACTAAGTACTATGACTGATCCTCCTACTGTAAACAATTTTTCAAACCATTTAATAAAATATGGTTGGTCCTTTAAATGAAAGGCTAAGAGCCCCAGCTGGTAATGAACACTTGGAGAGTCACACTGTGTGAAAGTGANGCCAAGAATGGAGGGAGCACTGATGTTGCCTCTTACTCTGAGGGAGTCGCTGGAACTGTGTAAACTAGAGCCAGGGAACTGTTGAGGCTTCACAGGTCACAGGAAATAGGAATGAAAGCATTCCCAGGAGATGAGAACCATAGCTGGCTCCACATGAAGTATGATTGCCGTCTCCATTAGAAAAAAAAAATCTGCACCCTGAAGAATGTCTAGTGAGGTGTAACAAACCTCTAAAATGAAAATGACCCATTCCAATTCTGTGCAAAATGAAAGAAGAAAATATGAACCCTGAAATTTTGTGTCCTCTACTTGGCCCTGGAGTCACCTAAATTTTAATGCCTGATTTAAAATATTCACCATCACGAAGACTTAAAATAGATCAAGCTGGTTCTAACTGCAGCTGCCCGACACAATGACAAGTAATTTGAAGTAATCTGCCTTCAACCTGAGCTACCAAGAACTATCAAAAGTAAATTACAACAATCATTCCTGATGAGAACGAAACAGACACCAAATGCCCACGGAAACAACACATCATCCTGGAAAAGAGGCGTGTTGTATAGGTGTTCCCTCTNCATGAAGACATTCCTTCCTGTGGGGGCAGCGGACTCCAGGAGTTAAGGAAGCTCACAGGGCTCAAGCTCAGAAAATTCCAGGATTCCCATGTCTCCTCCTCCCTGTAGCTGTGTAAGCAACAGACACTCTGCTGTGGAGCTGCCTGGAGGTTGAGCAGGCGGCTCTGGCCATGCCACCTTTGTGAGTTGTCAGCCATGCTGGCATGAGCGTTTTGGTGATGCAGCTGCCTTTGTAGCACCCCTACTCCTTCCTGGAAGTGACCTCTCACTCATGCTCCTCTAAATGGTCCCGTTCAACTCATTGCTTTGGAGAGACACATTTGCACGGCCTCTGCAGTAGGTGACAAGACACACCTGAGGTGGATCTATGTGAGGGTGGAGTGTCTTTGGGTCTAATCCCAATAGAGCTACGTTCTCCCTTGTGGTATAAAATAGTGTACCTCTTTGCCATAGTGACACCTACATGCTCCCTGCATGTCTTACTAAAGACATGCAACCAAGGACAATCCATCTGAGGGTGAAACATCTCTCGGTGGGATTTCAAAGATGTCATCTCATGGTACAGAGCATGACTTTGTTGAATGGGGTCCAGCTCAGAAACACATGGACACTCCCAAACAGCCAATGGGGCAGAAAATAAGCTACAACCATAAAGGTAAAATTATGGGATGGGATCAAAAGTGGGCTGTGGCAACTGTTGAATGATCTCCACTGTGGGAAACAGGATATGCAACTGAGGATCACATGTCTTCCCAGAAACAATTTGCCCACATAAGGAAGGAATTACAAGTGCATGTGGATGCATGTCCTCTGCACGGATCCCCAACTTGACAAGAAAGGTAGAAAAGAGAAGAGATGGGGAAACTATGAGAGTTAGAGAAAAAAAATCTACATTTGACTTAGCAAATAATGAAACAGATTCTCATAGCCTGAGTCATTANATCAGTGATTCTCAACCTGTGGGTCACGACCCCTTTGGCAAACCTCTATCTCCAAAATAATTTACATTACAATTCATAACAGTAGCAAATTACAGTTATNAAGTAGCAACAAAATTAATTTTATGGTTGAGGGTNACCNCAACATGAGGAACAATACTAAAGGGTCGCAGCCTTAGGGAGGTTGAGAACCACTGCTTTAGACTGTGGGGTACCTGGGCAGAGGGGACCAGTCTGAGTGCTATAGAAGCAGAGAAACTGAGTAACATAACCACTCACCCCTCCCTTNGACAAAGGTTTGTAATATGAGGAAACACAAGGAAAATCAATCCCGGATTGACTAGTTCCTATGAGCCATTAGGGACACTTGGTTGTCATGGGACAATGTCCCGGTGATTATCAGGGAATAGAGACCAGAAACCACTACAGCACCAACTACTGAGGAAACTGGACATGAAAAGGGGTGTTTGTTAACCAGCTCACTGGACAGACNGGCCTGTGCCCACAGGACAGGTAAGAAGGAAGTTAATACACAAGGTCCTCAGTGTTGGAATTCTTGGCCACTCNCCCACCTAAATGACTGCACATGCACAGTTCAAGTAGCCAAGCAAGAGGGCCTTACGTCCCGCGTCCTATGTAATCNGTGTGCTATGTAATCACGTAATTTGCATGCACCGTGATCATGCAGTCCATGCGCGTGCCTGTCGTAGCTCCACAAGCCTATNTGCGTGTGTGCAGGGGAATCCTTAAGAAGCGGGTCACAGACTCCTCCCTTCCTCTTTTCTTCTCCTTCCTCTCTCCCTGCACATCTTCCATA
Organism: Neotoma lepida; assembly: GCA_001675575.1. Lineage (NCBI taxonomy): Eukaryota > Metazoa > Chordata > Mammalia > Rodentia > Cricetidae > Neotoma > Neotoma lepida. The sequence goes on from LZPO01117300.1 coordinate 47,502, forward strand.
GGCCTAAGAGCACATTCTCTTCTGTACCCCCCTTCCCCTAATAAAACCCTGATAATGGGTTCTGTCGTACCTCAAGGCTTTTCTGGCACAGTAAACAACGCCACTAACATTGCACTGCTGCTGCATTAAAACCAACACTCAGGATGGCATGAGGCCTTGGTCACTTTGCTGAGTCCTGTGGTGGGATGAGATACGTAGGAGACAGCAGCAGGTAAATTGTGTTTTTAAGTGACAGAGCAATCAAGAAGAGATGCAAAGTACAGAAATAAGTCTGTCTGGGAAATTTGAAGGCAAGATTTGTGTTGAGTCAGAGTTACTGGGAAAAATTAACAGAAAAATTTCTAACAGAAAGCTTTTAAAACCTGAGCAATCATTCACAGAAGACCTATGTGATAGAACTGTACAAGTGAAAAAGGATTAAAACTTATCCTAGGGAANTGTTCCCCCAAGCACACTGCGTACACTTCTCCCCTGAAAGAAGTATANCAGGGTGAAGATCGTTTGCCCAGCCTGGGGTCCTTTCAGCAGCCTGGTGTGACCAACAGTAAGCAAGGACCACAGTACTGGCTTCATACTTGTAGGTTGTGGGAAACCTGCCCCAACAACAGTCCTGTTAGGCTAGAAGGTTGCTCCCCTCCTGCTTGGGCCTGACCTTGCCTGAGCTGTGCAAGCAAACCCACCAAAACCAGTATAGGTGGAGAGATACAGAGGCCCAGTGGTGGTAGCTGTGTCCCGGATAAAGAGGGTGGGCATCTCCCGGAAAATGACTGTGTATTACTGAGGAATGGATAGAACAATGTCTTCCATCCTTGCCAGTCTACTTACCATTGCCCTTTTGATGAAACAACTGATAGAAGGGATGGATTTTTTCATGGTGTATTAGACTCCGCTAATCCCCTTCCTAAGTAGTTTCCAAAGCCTAGTTATGGCACTTGCTCAGAACAGATGGAGGTGAGTCTTCGGAGAGCCTGCTCCCCATCTGAAAAAGTGTTTCGTTATATAATACTAACCTTTAAGTGTCTTGGAGATTTAGAAAACCATCTGGAAGAATAATAAAAATGGTAATCAAAGAATTTGAACAAAGGCACTTTGTATTCTTGGGAAAAACACTTCCAGAAGCTGTAAGGTTGTTGAATGAGAATTCTAGTGCCACGGGTGGGCTACTCCCTGAATTACTGGCCAAAAAGGCCCCTGGTTTAGTCTGGTGGGTGATGTTACACTTTGCTGCAAGACACAGGAAGCTCAAGCTGGGGTTGTGTTGTATGATATTTTGTTTGTGTTCTGACAAATAAAGCTTACTTGGAGATCAGAGGGCAGAGCTAGTCACTAATTAACCATGGAGGCGGGAAATGGTGGCACACACTTTTAATCCCAGTACTTGGAGGAGGAAGCAGGAAGATCAGGAGTTCAAGGCCACCCTGGGGTACACGAGATTGATCAGTCTAAAAGAGAAACAGAGCTGGGAGGTGGTGGTGCAGCCTTTAATCCCAGCGCCAGGGAGGTGGAGACAGGAATATAAGGCAGGTGGAGACAGGATCTCAGGATCCCCATTTGGTTGAAAGATTCGTAGAGGTCAGAAGTCTCTGGTGGCGGCTGCTCTGCTTCTCCCATCTTTCAGCTTCCACCCTTGATATCTGACTCCGGGTTTTAATTGTTAAGATTAATTAGGATCACGATCCAGGGCTGAGCTGGACATTCCCTCCTGAGTGGCTTTCAAAGTGGTGGGACACACAANGTAGGCCGCTGNNAAAGAACTGTCACCAACATCTGCTCAGTTGTGGACTCTGTGTGCCATACTATGGACATGCCAGGCAAGATGTGTTCACTAGTGAAGCAGTGGCATGGCCTTTATAGGGACAACTACTGCTTGGGGACTGGATTTAAGGCCCCAAGGACAAAACTCATGTCTGGTTCTATAAGCCAGTGCAAAATCTCATGGCTTGGGAGGTCATGAGCCCCAGGGAAAAACAAACTGCTATTGTNTTTTTCCTAAATAGATGCAGTGTGGCTGTCAGACTGCCTTCTGAACATTTGTATGTATGCCTATGGTGTATTCCTACCATCAGCCTTGGGCATGGACATAAACTTCCGCTTTTCACTGGGTGGTGGTTACAGCAGAGACTCGGGACTGCTCCAGAAGCTAAAAAGTGACCATTGCTATGGTACAGTGGCCCAATCCTCAGCCTTAGTGGAAGAAGATAGTCATACATCTGTATCACACCCTCCAAAGCTCAAGGAATGTCAGGGAAGAGAGGCTGGAACNAGCATCAGAATCAGCAGAAAGAGNAGAATGAATGTTGTGTAGCTGTTTCCTCCCAATTAAAACACGTCCTCTTGCAGGGGAGGTTCTTAGCGGAGGTTCATAGCACTGAAGAAGATAACAAAATGTACAATATTTGGGTCANTGTAAATATAATCAAGTTAAGATGAGGTCATATTGAATCAGGATGGACCACAATCCATCTTAATACCCAGAGAATGCCATTTGACTACAGAGGCAGANCCTGGAGTGATACATCTATAAATCAACTCATTTTATTATTAGTCCAACAAAACCCAGTTCTAACAACTGTCAGAAGAGAAAATAAATCATGACCCAGTGTTTGTACCACAGATGCAAATATNCTAAAGAAATTACTACCAAACACTAGAACAATGCAGATTAAAAAGAAAACCTCAAGTTGGATGTTTTCCCAGCAATGAAGCATTGGCTTAAATTAGAAAATTAAAAATANGACTCACCACATTAGAGATTAACAGACCTATATAAACACCTCAATAGGATCAATGATAAGTATTTGATAAAGCTTCTGGTAATGACTCTTAGCAAGCCAGAAATTCTNTTTTATTAATGTATTTATTCTTCTCTTATATAGTACATCCTGACTGCAGTTTCCCTCCCTCCTCTCCTCCTAACCCCTTCCTCCAATCTCCCCTCCCCCCGATCCACTTCTCCTCCATTTCCCTTCAGAAAAGAGCAGGTCTCCCAGGGAGATCAACCAAACATGGCATAACAAGGTACAATAAGACTAGGCACATACTCTCATATCAAGGCTGGACAAGGCAACCTAGTGGGGGAAAAGGGTCCCAAAAGCCAGCAAAAGAGTCACCCCCACTTCCACTGTTAGGAGTCCCACAAGAACACCAAGCTACACAACCGTAACATATATGCAGAGGGCCTAGGTCAGTCCCATGCAGGCTCCACATTGTCGGTTCAGTCTCTGTGAGCCCCTATGAATACTTAAGAATCAAAAGAAAAAATAGTCTATTCAAACATGGTATGACTACATTAAGAATAAAAAAATTGAGCTGAGTGCTATGGTCCACACCTTTAATCCCAGCACTCAGAAGGCAGGGACAGACAGCTATCACTGAGTCCAAGGCCAACTTGGTCTACATAGTGAGTTCCAGGCCTGCCAGGACTATATGATAAGATCCTATCTCAAAAACAAATGAATTAATGAAATTAAATAAACNATTTGATGGGTAAGGGATTCTTAGCAAGGCTGAATAATATAAAATCAAGGCATAAGAACCTTCTTCATTTCCATCAACTACCAACAAATAGACAGGAAATATTTAATTAATAAGTAAGGTCTAGGGAAATGGCTCAGTTAGTCAAGTGCCTGTCGTGCAAGCATGAGGACCTGAGAATGCATCCTCAGCATCCACACAGAATGGAGGCACAGCAGCATGCGCTGGTAATCCCAACACTGGAGAGGCTGAGGCAGGAAGACGCTGGAGCTCGCTGGCCAATTAGTCTAGCCAAATTGGTGAGCTGCGGGTTCAATGTGAGATCCATAACAAAGGTCATGGGATGACATACACAGCATTCGGGGGAGGAGATTTAGCTGGGGATGGGGGAAGGAGATGAGTGAGACAGCCTCATNACCTGCACTNCCTCCAACTCTCACTCTTCTCTTCNGGAACCCCGAATGTAAGGGTGACAAGTTCTTATGCTGAGCTCTGTGGGACTGAGTGGTCCCAGTTATTCTCTCTAGTTTACAAATATCAGGCTATACAGTACAAACCATCTATAGAAATCAAAGCGTTCATAATATCTCTTCAAAGATGCCTAGGGCTAAGCGTGCTCCAGAGTTGGTTCCTGTGTGGAGCAATGACATGACATCCTCAAGACCTAGGGTCCTCTCTAGCCTTCCACTTGTTCTGCAATCCTCACTATATCAACCAGTTTGGAGCTATTGAATCAGATACTCTGGAGACTTCTAATGTCTGCTGAAATTGAAGAATCATGGCTTAGGTTTAGATCAGTTCTGCTTGGGCCACTTAGGCTAGAGGTAATTTTACGTGCCTGAGAATTGGGTGGAAAGGGGAAACCCATGCAAGTTTGAGACTCTTAACAGAAAAAATAAAAAGTCTGCTACCAAATATCCCGGAAAGCCAAATGTGACTCAGTTCAGGGGATGGGAGAGTGTCATATAAATCAGAAAGGCCTTTTCAAAAATAGAAAGAAAATGAGAAAAAGGAGTCANAGTAGCCCAAAGCCACTTAACTGATTAGGACTCATTTGTTGCAAATGAAGTAAAAATTCATTTTCCCAAATGTCAATCTAATAAATATGAGGACCCCAACTCCTTCTTTTCCAATTACAAATATGCCTACAGGGGGACTGTAATTTTAAANTGCCTTGGTGTGAACAAAGCAACTAATTCCCTTGTGGTTATTTTTCATACTTAGATTAACTAAGTGAGACTCAATATTATTCATGATGTAATTCCTCTGTATTGAGACTATTGCTTTTCCTCAAAAAATAAGTTTACCAACAGTATCTAAGGTCATAGTTTTAACTACTGCTTTGGGAGCTTTCCAAGGTAAACAGGAAATGAATATTATATACACATATATAAACATATATATGCACACATATATGCATGGTATGGCCATCAGTGATATGACATATAAATTAGGTCTCAGTCTTTTCATAACAGAGCATGGAGTGGCTAGTCATGCTACATGAAGAACTGGTCTGTATAAAGGGCTCAAATAGATGATATAGAGATATAGATATATAGATATCTATATCTATGTAGTTATATCTATATCTGTGTAGTTACAGACTGCGACTCTGCAACTGCAAGCCAAAATAAGTATTTTCTCTTTATAAGTTGGTTGTCTCAGATATTTTATTATCATGACAGAAATCTAACTAGTCGACACCTTGCCACCAGCANGGCTTTGTAACATTTCCCCACTCTTTACTGGATCTAATATTACGTATGAGTAGGCATGNNTCATGCCGGATGGCACTATACTAGGTGACATGATGACCAGTCTTGTATACTTAATCCATATTCTGTTCATGGTGCCCAGGCTTGAAGTCTATCATAGCTTAAGATCCCTAGAACTATGCTATTTATGATAGAAAAGAGAGACACTAGTGATAAATTCTGAGGTTTATAGTATATAAAAAATGTATACAATGTCCTCTGTGCTACTATACTGTACAATTAACAAATTCTAGAACTTCTAGACTGATTGTATCAGACACCAAAGCCTTCTTACTTAAACCACTATTAATTAAGCCATTGAAGCCAAGAAGGAAGGAAGGAAGGAAGGAAGGAAGGAAGGAAGGAAGGAAGGAAGGAAGGAAGGAAGGAAGGAAGGAAGGAAGGAAAGAAAGAAAGAAAGGAAGAAGGAAGGAAAATCCTTATCATACATCAAATATAGCTAGAGGGATAGTAGCATCTTAAAATGACTTTTAAGTGCAGTAGTTAAAAATACTATCATAGTTTCAGAAATACAACAGAGGAAGTATCCTGGTTGGTTGTTGCTCTTTTGTTTTCTCAACTTGACACAAACTAGAGTTATCTAGGAAGAAGAACCTCATTTGAGAGGTTCCTTCCATCACATTCCTACAGGCAAGTCTATAGAACCTTTTCTTGATAGTGATGGATACGGAAAGGGCCGAGTCCACCGTGGGCGATGCCACACCTGGCCAAGGTGGCCCTGGGGCATTTAAGAAAGCCAACTGAGTAAACCCAGGGGAGCAAGCCAATAAGCCTCTCTCCTCATGGCTTCTGCTACCGGCTCTGCCTCCAGGTTCCTGTCTTGAGTTCCTGCCTTGATTTCCCTCAATGATGGATTTTACCTAGAAATGTAAGATAAAATAAACCCTTTCCTCCCCAAGTTGCTGTTGGTCATGGTGTTCATCACAGCGATAGAAACCTAACTAAGGCAGGAAGGGAATAGATGATGCCACCAACAGTAAGGGAAGATAGTCACTAGTGTTAAAGTTTCTGACCACAATAAAAGAAGAAAAAGCATACTAATTATTTCAAGAGAAAAATCTTTTCCTGCTACTAATGGGTCATGACAGGACAGCATAAGAAGGATCTTCTCTGTGGCAGAGCTGTCATCAAGTCCCCATGTGCTCCTGCCATGCCCAGCCCCTGTGCACCGCAGGAGGATCATGTCACTAATTCTTAACAATGNAGTGCAAGCTAGATGGCGTGTCACTTTAGATATAGGAGGATGCCCTATCTCCACACCCTCTCTCTTCTGCCCAGACACCTGGAAATAACGGGTAGAGTTGCAAGGGAGAAGTTATTTGGATATGAGTCATCAGCTGGTAGAGAGCCAAGCAAGATATCCACCCATCTCAACCTCATGCTGTGACATTAGAAAAGGAGTACTCGTTGTATTAAACCATTGTAATTTTCAGTTTCTCTGCTTCACAGTATAGCTCAGACTAGCTGGGCTACTACTGTCTCCAGTGAGGACTTAGACTCTGCTAAGACTATTAAATCAAGGGTATCATCCAAAGAAGACAGGTGTGGTAGTTTAAATGTAATTGGCTCCCNTAAGCTTGCTGGGAGTGGCACTATCAGGAGGTATGGCCTTGTTGGAGGAAGTGTGTCACTGTGAGGGCAGGCTTTGAGGTCTCCTATATCAAGATATGCCCAGTGTCTCAGTTCACTGCCTGTTGCCTGCCTATCAAGATGTAGAATTCTCAGCTCCTTCTCCAGCATATTCCTCCAAGACTAAGGAAAGCTGCTGAGGCCAGGCATGTGTCAGGGGTGTCCCTGAATGGAGGCCTAGAGAGGCCATTGTGTGAAGCTGTGAAGATGAAGCCTGGATTGCCTTGGAGAACCTAAGATGTTAGAGATGCCAGAGTCATGGAATCCTGCCAAGGAAAGCTACTAACAGGGAGTGGAACCAGCCCAAGAGAAAGAAGTGTGCTGCAGTCAACAAAGCTGAAAGGAGTTGGAGATCTGAAGAAGATTTTGACATCAGACATGGAGATGCAGAGTTTGGAGTTTGCCCAGCTGGTTTTTGGTCTTGCTTTGGTCCAGTATTTCCTCACTATGCTTCATTTTGGAATGGCAATGCATATCCTGTGCCATTATATGTTGGAAGTATGTGATCTGTTTTTTTTATTTTGATTTTATAGGGGATTACAGTTAAAAGACTGCATGAATCTCAGAAGAGACTTTGAACTTTGGACTTTAAAACATTGTTGAGACTGTGATAGACTATGGGGACTTTCAAAGTTAGACTAAATGCATTTTGCATTATGATATTGTTAAAGGTTTATGGGAGCCAGGGAGTGGAATATGGTAGTTTGAATGTAATTGGCCCCCATAAACTCANTGGAAGTGGCATTATTAGAAGGTATGGCTTTGTTGGAGTAGATGTGGGCTTATTGGAGGAAGTGTGTCACTATGGAAGTAGACTTTGAGGTCTCCTATATCAAGATATGCCCAGTGTCTCAGTTCACTTCCTGTTGCCAGCCTATCAAGATGTAGAATTCTCAGCTCCTTCTCCAGCACTATGTCTGCCTGTATGCCACCATGTCCCACCATGATGATAATGGACTGAACCTCCAAACTATAAGCCACCCAATTAAATGTTTTTCTTTATNAGAGTTGCCATGGTCATGGTGTCTCTTCACGGCAACAGAAACTCTAACTAAGACAACAGGTGACTCCAGTTTGATTCTTATAAATTGGACACATCCTTTAACATACCTATGCTCCATCCATCTCCTAAGCATTGACAGAAATACACATTACTGTTGGGACTCTTCCCTTGAGTCTACTAGGCATCTTATCTAATAGATAGCCTTTCTCAGAAAGTCTTATTCATGTCGATTCTATTTCAGTCCTTTCTCTGTAGTACTTAGAAAGCTAAAAACAGAGAAGGAACACAGGATAAATTTAAGACATAAGTTTAAATAACATTAAGAAAATGCTTCCCTGAGCCAGGCAGTGGTGGTGCACGCCTTTAATCCCAGCCCTCAGAAGACAGAGGCAGGCAAATCTCTGTGAGTTTGAGGCCAGCCTGGTCTGCAAAGTGAGTTCCAGAACATCCAGAGCT